>JAUZST010077702.1:0-20961 GCA_034779995.1 Parotocinclus haroldoi | reverse complement strand
AAAACTCCCTAAAGTGGTAGGAAGAAACCTCGGGAGGACCAAGACTCAACAGGGGACCCATCCTCCATGGGTGGCCTACATGTTAATTAAATAAATACTAAAAGTATATTAAATTAGGGTAATAAATCAATAACAACATTCAATTCAATTTAGTAATAGAATAAATAAACTAAACTCTAAAACAAAATAGATTATGAAAGTGAGTCCTTAGTGGGAGGTCCTTGGAGGCACATCGTCTCCTACTGTCCAACCGATCTAGGGAGTTCCTGCACTCTGGTGGGACCTGCCTCCACCGATGGAGACCAGCAGAGCGATACCGAGCCGGAAGAACATCCAACATAGTGGAACATGGTGTACCCTATTCCTAAATATCTGGTTGTCAGTGGGCACTCCACAGGGGACCCATCCTCCACGGGCGGCCTAGATGTTAATTAAATAAGTACTAAATGTATATTAAATTATAGCAAAATTAGGTTAAAATAAACATTTAAGTTTGTAATAGAAAAATTATAAAATAAACTAAATTATAAAACAAAATTAAAAGGGAGGTCCTTGGAGGCACATCGTCTCCTAATGTCCAACCGATGGAAGGAGTTACTGCACTCTGGTGGGACCTGCCGCCGCTGTTGGAGACCATCAGAGTGACGCCGAGCCGGAAGAACATCCAAGTGCGTGGTCCCGGAACCGGCACCAGAACAATCAGACACACTGCTGAACCCAAATATAAATGTGCAACAAACTATAAGTATACCTCATAGGCTACACACAACTAAAAGAGAATGTGTGTGTTTCTTGAAGAAAGACACAGTTCCAGGCAGTATCACCTTTTGAATGCTTTAAATCCTTAAGTAGGCAAATCCAAAATGGTGCTATTAGTAAGAAGTAGACTACAAACTTTCTAATTGCACATCTCTGCTTGTGTCAGTGTAATAAAAGACTCTACTTGCGTAGTTACTGCAAGTGCAACACTCGTGAAAATTAACATTTAAGCTCGTTGTGGACAGGTGACTCCCGAGGTCATAATAATAATTGTATTAATCTTTATGTTCTAAACAGTGATTTGTTTAGAATAATTAAAAATAAGTGAAGAATAAGTGAATAACTAAAAATAAGTTAGTCATCGTGCTGTTTTTAGCAGGAACCATTTTTCAACAGTTTTCCATTTTGACACTGCATCCATCTTTCCAATACCGAGGTACTCTAATAATTAAATTAAATGACTTTGAGGCTGGTGGTGTCTGTCTTTTGTCTACCAACTCAGTTTGGCTCTAACACGCTGCATGCACTTAAGTGCACAGTATCTACCAGTCTATTATATCTCTTATGTAACACTTTTGTTGAACTCCAATTTAGCTATTAGAGTATTGCTCAGGTCAGGCACTGAAGTTGGGTGATTTTACAGTCAGTATACCACTTCATTGTTGGATAGGTTGAGGTTAGCTGGATGGGTTACTTTCTTAATAATTTTAATTTTAACAATAATTTTAATAAAATAAGTGTTGATGCTTTGTAATGGGAATGCCGCTCTGTAAAGTCGGAAACCTGTTGAAACGAATTTCGAATCACAATGCTGCAATGTTATGTATTGTTTAAAATGAGTGATGAAATTCTATGCTCTTGCAGGTGTTTCCAAAGAGACTTGTGTCATTCTCCACATGGATTGATCACACACGCTGGGCACGCAACACTTGGGCCATGGCAGCCATTTTTATCCTCACATTAGCAGACATAATAGACATGGTAAGACCTTTATATGCAATGTTGAGTGAGGCATATACTCTTGAGTGGTGCAGAGGGAGTGCCACCATCGTCGAGACCAAAGTTCGAGTCTTGTGGGGATGTCCAGCTGGGTTGGGTGCCTCACAGACAAAAAATTAGCCATGGCTGAGGGAGACTTAACAGCAACCCCTTAATGGTTTATTGTCTAAAATCAGCTTTACAGTATTGTATTATCTTAAAAAGACATACCCAAATAGAGCAAGCTTAGGGTGACAATGGATAGGAAAAACTCCCTGAATAAAGAAGAAAGAAACCTTGGGAGGACCAAGACTCAAAAAGGGGACCCATCCTCCTTGGGTGGCCTAGATGTTAATTGAAATAGTTGAGTTGTATTAATAGTAAAAACTAAGTAAATAATACAAATTAAATTAAATTATGAAATAGATTTAAGATAACGAATCCTCAGCAGGAAGTCCTCGCAGGCACATTGTCTCCTAATAACTAAATGATGGAGGGAGTTAATGAAACCTGGTGTGACCCGGGTATGGTGGCACTGGTTTCTATAGATTAAAACCAGTGGTGCTGAGGTGGAGTAACATCTGAGTGGTGCTGGAACTGGTACCGGAACATAAGCTTGGAAAGAAAAGAATTAATTAATTATGAGTTAGAAGCACAGAGTCTATTAAGAGTTAATTAATTCGAGTCTATCACATCACTGCAGTATTGGTCCTGTAGGGGAAAGGTGTATACCTGTAATAATTCTGCTATACACACATTTTAGCCGAGTTTAAAGATTTTGCCATTTAGGTAGCTTGAATGTTTTATAGATATGTAAGTAATACAGTGCTACTGTATAGTTAGTAATCAGTTAAATCTGCAGCTATATGAGAAAACTATTGAGTAACTTCCACGTAAACCCAGGAATCTGTTTGAAATGTTTTAGTAATGTTAAGTGCCACTTTAAAAGAGGTCTGACTTTCCTTGTTATTTCTGTAAGTGCATGTGCGAGATCTGCCTTTCAACCCGAGTGTCACATGTGATGCCTTGATGATTTATATGAAATTTGTAGTGCACAGCGGAAAATTTATCTTGATAGGCAAAATGCTATTAAAACTGCATTTGAAATCAAATATTATTAAATATTATTAATATTGTTTATGTTCATACTACATCAAATCTGTGATTTTAAATGTAAATATCCATTATAGAATGTTTCAGGCTTAAAAAGAAAATTGTCATTAATTGAGATTAATAACAGCAAAATGTATAATTTATTATTTTATCTATTTTTTTCCAAGGGGTGTATTTTTTTTTTAATCGATTGACAGTCCTAATAATTACCTAAATAAATGTTGCTAGTGGTAGAAATATACCTTCGAGTATTAATAAAGCTGCCTTGACCTTAACTGTAGTGGGACAGTAGTTAAAGTAGTAAACTATTGACCAGAAGGACCCAAGCTGCCACTGTTGACCCTTGAGCAAGGTCATTAATCAACAGTACATTGATAGGTTTTACATTGTAAAATTGTGAGTCATTCTGGATTAGTTAAATGCTGTTAAAATACAAAATATTCTTTTTAAAGTTTCTCATTGAGTCTCTTTTCCACGCTTGCAGCTAAGCTGTCAGTCGCCACAGGTGGCAGCTGGTGTCTCCCCAGCCCCGACCGGACAAAGAGGATGTCTGGAGAACCCCAAATATTACAGCTACATTGCTGTCCTAGCTCTAATTGCCACTACCATGCTGGTGCAGGTCAGCCACATGGTGAAGCTCACACTCATGCTGCTTATCACAGTGGCTACAGGAATCGTCAACATCTACAATTGGAAGGACATCTTTGATCAGTATGATTTAACCCACTATAAGGAGTACAGGTGAGCAGTTATCATATCGATCAGAGACCTGAATATTGCATTATGAGCACAAAGGTCACTAAATTGATTTTTTTTTTTCTTTGAGCAGGTTATTCCTAGTGCCCTCCAAATACACAATGACTGTGATGATCTTCATCATGATGGCCAGCTTTTACTACTTTGCACGACATGTACGGGATTGAGTATTTCTTATTTTCATCTCAATCATCTGTATTCTGAGTTTTACTTTGCTGATAATTACAGGAGCTAGATTCAGTCATTTTGATGCGTAATTGGAAGACTCTTTCACACCCTATGTTTAATATAGAAATTCGAGTTTTTGCTGCGATTAACGACGTCTAAGACTCAATAAATTAAATTTTGCTCAGATTATTCAGATAACTCAGACAACATGCTTAACCTACACTGGTCACCAGGTGACCAGGCTTCATGTGTTTTTACTTCATACAGAAATATAAATATAACACTAAAAACAGAATTACTCACGCACATCGTTCAGGTAACTTAAGCATGTCGACAGTGAAATTTAGACAAAAGATGATCATTTAGAGAATTATCATGAAAAACAATTTTCTTGTAATGCAAATTCAATTTGAAGGAACCAAATGTGATCCTTACTGTGTTACAACATAACATACACAGCATGTATTTGTGAAAGAGGCAAGGATACATCAACACATTAGTCAAGAGTCAATTTAGAGTGGCCAGTCGGTTGGGTGACATTCTGCGTCTTGGTCCTCCCAAGGTTTCTTTCTCATCACAAGGATTTTTTCCTTTCCACTGTCACACTTGCTTAATTACGCTCAGCTGTTGTAGATGAACGCTGCCCTGAGTCTTACTGTCCTTGACAGTGCTTTCATGTATACATAACTGTGTAATCTTTATCACATTTTGGTAGTGTTTTTTTCAAGTGCATCTGAAACCTACAATATGATAAAGTTATATTATGATTTCAGGAACTTCAGTAGTTAGATATTCAGTGCCAGATTTTTAGCTTATACCAATTTATAATGCAAAAACAAATTATTTTATCATGTATGGGTGGTGGTAGAACCTATCCATATATTCAATTCAATTGAATTCAATGTATTTATATATTGTTTTTTACAATGGAGCATTGTCTCATAGCAAACTAACAGAAATAGGTAAGTATATTTCTGTTTAATTTTTTTTAAGTTCTACACTGCTCACAGAAATTAGGGAATAGTTCAAAATGAAATATCCCATAATGAAATTGTAATGAAAATGTAATTTTTGTAAGCAGCGTAGTTCAGTGCAGAATGGCTGTGCAGGGTAAAATGAGCTACTTACTTGTTTGAGCTACTTGCAGAAAACAAACAACTAAATGGAGCAACATTACTATAAAAAATATACTTACTGTCTGACTCGTGTAGACTATATTACCAAAACCAGATTTTTGTAGTAACTAATTATGAGTCATTACTGTACTTTTCTGTTTCTCACTCTCCATTTTCCTCTCAGGTGGAGAAACTGGCTCGCACATTGTTCCTGTGGAAAATTGAGGTGCATGAGCAGAAAGAGAAGGTGTACGAGATGAGACGTTGGAACGAGGCCCTGGTCACTAACATGCTCCCAGAGCATGTCGCACGCCACTTCCTGGGCTCCAAGAAGAGGGATGAAGTAAGTAAATATTTTCAGGTAGCTTCAGCATGCTGTTCATGAGAAGTTTGTGTAACTGTTTTTGCCCCATACAGGAACTGTACAGCCAGTCCTATGATGAGATTGGGGTCATGTTTGCCTCTATTCCCAATTTCTCTGACTTCTACACAGAGGAGAGCATTAACAATGGTGGAATCGAGTGCCTGAGATTCCTGAATGAAATCATCTCAGACTTTGATAGCGTAAGTAGTCTACTTTCACTTCTTTCCTTGGTATCCAAGTTGTCTACAATAGTCTGAAAACATGGATCCAGGATGATGTAAAGAAAAATGCATATTATTGTATTGTGTAATATTTGTTTTCATAGCTCCTGGATGACTCTCAGTTTCGCTGTATCACCAAGATTAAGACCATCGGCAGCACTTATATGGCAGCATCAGGAGTCACTCCTGACAATAACACCAATGGCTATGCTTGCATGAAGGTAAGGAAGGCAGAAGGTGCTGTAAACTTTATTTTCAGTGGATGGGTTTATGAAGATTAAATGACACATCCATATGCGAAGAGAGTTACTCATCCCTGGACTTGTGATTGACGATTATTTTGTGAGTATGCATGCATATGCAGTCGTGCTGGGTGAACAAAAAATTTGAATCACAATTTTTTAAGACTACCAGTTTCACAGTACAGTGGTACCTCACTTCTAGACCTCAGAACTTGCTGAATTCAGTTCTTGATGCATTTTGACAAAAAATCTAAATTGTCATCATTTGCTCGATACTCAGTTTATGATTTACAATTCAGTACACACTGATTCAGTGATTCAGGTTCTCAACATTATTTGTACGGAGAATATCTCCTCTGCTATAGTATCCACAGTACAATATTCTTTTTGCAAATTAAGTCTCGGTGGGTCCTAAACAGTGTAGTTTATAAGAGCCAAACAAAGTCAGATTTATTTATATAGTACTTTTTACAATGGAGAATTGTCTCAAAGCAGCATTACAATATTATATTATCTTAACAGGCCAATACCAAATTGAGCAAGCCTAGGGCAGGAGTAGAAAGGAAAAACACCCTGAATATAGAAAGAAGAAACCTTGGGAAGACCCATCCTCCTTGGGTGGCCTAGATGTTAATTGTAAATATTAAGTTGAAGCGATAGTACAATTAAATAAGTATTACAATTTAAATCAATAATACAATTCTAATTAGTAATGAAATGTTAAATTAATAACTAAATATGTTTAAGAAAATGAGTTCTCACTGGTAATTGGTTATTGGAGGCACATTGTCTTTTAATAACTGAATGATGGAGGGAGTTCCTGCACTCTGGTGAGACCCTGGCATGGTGAGACTGGGTTCTGTTGTTGAAGACCAGTAGAGTGATGCGACAACAACAAGCAATACAGAACATAGCTCCAGAACACAGGCTGCAGTTGACATTAACAGTCAAGTGTTTTGTTTTTACGTTTCACTTTCAATTCATTATGCACTAAATTACAAGAGATTTTTCAACACTTTTTGATAAAATAAGCTTTGTATTAAGTTGGCTTAGGCCAACTAAGGTTAATGTGAGTGTTTTAAACATGAACTTACTTATCATTGTATATCTACAATGCATATACGTTGTATATCACTTCGTATATACATTATACATATATTAGTTATAAAGTTTTTATCCTGTTTTTTCCTGTTTTACTGTATCTGGGAAGGATGTTTTGCCATCATAACTGGATTAAGGTATTCTGAATTGTACTAGAAAATTCGAAAAGAAAAAAAATGTCAGGACATGTTTATAACTGAATAACAAGAGAATGTGGGTCATGCACCTTAAGCACACAAGGTTTATGTAGAAACTGGTTAAAGAAGAATAAAGTTAGTTATTTTTTTCTGTTCTTAATCCTGTGGAAAACTTTTAAAAGTTGTTAAAATGAGGAAACACACCAGCAACTTAGAAGCTGTTCCATACAGAGGAATAGGTTACATTTCCTCCTAGCTGATCTCCAGGACTGATTCGTAGTTACCAGAAACATTTAGTTGTAGTTATAGTGTCACACCACACACTAAAAGCAAAGGTCCTTATAGTCACTCACATATATGTAATATTGGATTGTTTTCCTCAATAAACATATGTCCAAGTATAGTATTTTTGTCTCATTGCCTTATTTGGGTTTTATGTACTTTTTGGACCAGTGAATAGATCAAGTAATGTTTTGCGACATTTATGTGCAGGAAATAGTAAAAAATAAAGAGTTCACCAATTCAAGCAGCACTGTTCTATATCCTCAACAACACGTAAACAATCTACAAACGTTAAATGTCTGTTGCTATCAAATCAGGCAAATCATTGAGCAACTGTCTGAGCAACACTTAAATAAAACCTGAAGGTTTGGGTTGTTATTACTAAGAATGCAGCAGCCTTGTGTGCACGATAATGGTGCCAATATCCAGAGATGGAGCTCAGAATTTTGATCTCTTCTGCAGAAAGAGGAACTCTCTGATAGGGAGCGCTGGCAGCATTTGGCAGATCTTGCAGATTTTGCTCTGGCCATGAAGGTTACCCTGATGAACATTAACTATCAGTCCTTTAACAACTTCATGCTTCGTATTGGTAAGTATAGAGTTTTGTACTCCATTTAATGTAATGTTTATGTGTAATACATGCTTACCATCTTCTGCATAGGGCTGAACAAAGGCGCTGTACTTGCTGGGGTCATCGGGGCTCGAAAGCCTCATTTTGATATCTGGGGCAACACCGTAAATGTGGCCAGTCGCATGGAGTCTACAGGAGTTATGGGGAACATCCAGGTGAAGGCGATGTGCTTTTTATAAAAGTAGTCTGATTTAATTTTGCTCCGGGGCAAACATCGGACTTTTATACAGAAAATGTTTATATTAGAAAAAGTTGGGACAGTTGGGACAAATTAAAATTTAAAAAAACCTAACACATCACCCGAGATCAAAGATACACAGATTCACGAAGGGTTGATGCGTCTTTGTAAATTTAAAATGAAAGATTACTTAAAAAAACACCATATGGCCAAAAGTATGTGGAAATCCCTTCTATTTTTAGTGTACTGGTTAAAAGTGGGAGTGGTGGCTGCCAGGAGAATGTGTTTGTCTGAATCCAGTGTCAGTACATGTGTGATGGAAATAGAACGGTTTGGGATTCGTGAGTGCAGTATACATGGACAATCTGGAAGTACCTCGTCTCTTATGATTACAACCCCATCCAGCACATTTGGGGATCTTTGAATGTTGACTGTGAATTAGCCCCTGACCTCACTGATACTAAATATAATACTGTTGCTAAATATAATACCTGCAGTCAACAGTGCACTCCATATCGATATATTTACATTTAAAATGAGATCTTCAATGTGATGGTTGGGCATTCACCAACTTTTGGCCATTCCGTCAGTTAAAATTCGTCAATGTAACGTGACCTGTGTTTCCTCCAGGTGGTGGAAGATTGCTATAACATCCTAAAAGACTATGGCTTCCGTTTTGTAAGAAGGGGACCCATTTTTGTGAAGGGAAAAGGAGAGCTGCTGACCTATTTTCTGAAAGGACGTGAAAAACAGGGTTCCTTCATCAACGGTTCCTCTGTCACACTGCCTCACCAGGTGGTGGACAGCTCTTGACCTACATGCATATAAAACCCATATACGCCAAACTACAAGTCTCCCACACATGAAAATAAGACCTTTTAATGTGGAATTCCATGCATTTTGCATATTTCTCTTGTTGGATGAAGAAAAAGTGGTCCGTCTGGGACAGATTTTCTATTTACCAGTTTTTCGATTGGAACCAGGGGTATAGTCACTATCCAGTCTCCATATACTGTATATTTACTGTTTGAATGGCATTGTGAATTGCTAATCATGGCAACACAGTTAATCACCAATTTCCATCAACTCTAGACTGCCCTCCTGCTTCAGTTTCTTTCTTCTGCCGGTTCTTGTCTTCATGATGCATGAGTTGGGAACAAAAAAAGCTAGAAATGTAAATGTTCTACATTTTAATGCAGGTATCCAATTTATTTGTGCATTATATAGTAGCTGGTTGTGTTGACAAAGAAGAAAGAATGGAGGAAAAACAGTTTTTTTTAGTAGGGAACGGTTGTAGGTTCGAATTCTGTCAATTAGCAAAACAGCAAATACCACGATTTGAATTTCTCACATTTAGCAGTTTATCTGATAAAAGACATTGCTGAAGGCAAACGATGTAGAACAATGCACATTTTAGTGTGTATGTTTTTAACACACAAAAAAAATGAAATTATTATAAACAGACATTAAAAAAAGAGAGATTAGAGAACAGATTATTTGTTCCAAAAATGCAACTGCATGACACTTGGGAAATGCGCATAATCTAACTTGGTGAAGCACATGGTCCCATTTTTGCATTGCATTGTCATGCCCCTTATGACCAGCACAGTCTGTCAAAACCGGATAGGATATGTAGTGCTAGACACCAGCGTGGGGAGGTCTATGTGGTAGTAATGATGGTCACCAGCACTGGCTATTTAACCAGCAAGCCAATTAGCAAGCTTATGATGGTTAACCAGCAATGCTATGATGTTTACTAGCATAAACTGCAAGCACCATGTAGATATTAAGCCAATTATGCTTTAGATGCTTTGAAACCCTTGGTTCTGTCACTGCCATTGTGACTTGGTAAATTGACTGCTCACAAGAATTAGGGGATATTTCTGTATGGGATATTTCATTTTGAAGTATTCCCTAATTTTTGTGAGCAGTCTACTTATAAAATACTGGACTGGGAAAAACTTGAGGAATTCTATAGTAGTTGTTCCAAGTTACACTGAGCAGATCTGATCTGAAATGAGATTTCCGCTGTTAATGTTGAAAATACAGAGTCAGTAATATGGACCTTTTTTTATAATTAATTAAATTAATGAATGATTAATCCACCCACCACCCTCCCTGAAAAAAGTAGCCCTGGTGAACAGTGTAAAAACGGTGGTTACCAGATGGTATTGTATTTATACAATGCTCCTAATATCGAGATTTCAACTGCTCTTCTGTGGTTCATCGTCTGTTCTGACTTCTGTTGTAAGTCTGAAGTTTCATTTTTAAGATTTTAAATGTATGAAGGGAAGCACACCTACTGCCTCTGCCATCACGTGTGAAGATGCATGCCCATTTGAGTGTGTGACCTCTCCTGCTGTTCCCAATGTCTGTTTATGTAGCCTCTTTTTATTTCTGTGAATGGACTTTTGCATTTCCAAGCATCCTGTCTTTTTTTTAACCTTATCAAAGTGTTTTAGTGTGCCATACAATAAGTGCCATGACATTATTTTGTGTCCTGTACATGTGCTCCTCTGGGATGACTGGCGTGTCACTGTGAGCAGGCGAAAATACAAGTGTGTCTATAAAGTATGCATGCACTGGTTGAAGGGGACGTTTGGGGTTACGACTTTTTGGCAGTATTGGGGGAATGTGGATGATTCTCAGATCTCGGATTGTTACCTTCGGATTCTTTCCTAAAAGATTAGATGAATGTGCAATAGTTTATTCTTTTACAATGCTCTGTTCTCCAATACCCTTTGCAAAAACCTTATTCCCCCACTAAGTCATATTTTTATATTGTAAATGGTTCGTACTAAATAGTATTGTGCAGTTTTCTCTTATAGAAACGGCGGCGGCGGTGTCTGGCAACGCCATTTACACTGCCCTGTTAATTTATTGCAGATGTCAGGGATATTGTATGGGGAAACAAGATATTCAGCTCTTGTTTGTTGGAATAGCATGGCTGGTCATTTTGGCCTTCTAATAAATTGATTTTATTGACCTTTGATTTAATTTGATTTTTTTTTTAATACCCTAGAACCTGGGAAATAAAATGGCACTTTGAATGAGTTGGTTCTCATTTGTAATATGTTTATACACAACAAAACTGTTAGTGAAGAATGTTATCAAGGGAGTGTTCCCACAAACACGTGTGTATCGTTTGCACGATCCAGGTTTCATTTAGTTGGAGGAGACTGGTATGCAGAAAAAATGCAGCATGGATTAGGGTTGTTTCTACCGCTGCCACAAGAGGGCAGTAGATGTTTCGTGCCATGTCTGCACCTGGATGTCCAGTCAAAAGGGGACACCATTGCCTAGAATTCCCCTGAGTAATAACTGCAAAGTATACAGCTCACAAAAAAAACAGAATAAAATATCCCATAATGAAATATCACCTAATTTTGTGAGCGGTGTAACTGCAGCTGCTGCGACTTTCTTTTTGTGTCGTACGCTCAAGTTAATAGTGATGAAGAGAAATAACTGCCAATGTGGACAACTTGAAGAAGTTGAACCAGAAAAAGTTAAATAGTTTAAGCTAAAAGAGAAGATTGAAAAATAAATTTAACGCATCAAGGAATTTGAAAGATGATAAAGAGAAACGAGCACCTAACCTGAATAAGGTTAAAGAATGAAAGGAAATATTTTATGAGAAATTGCAAAGGTGTCAAAGCTAAAAAGAATTGTGGGACAGACAAGTAGACAACATAGATAAGAAGTTTAAATGAGAAGGGCAGAAAAAGACTATGATTCTGCTGTGATTGTTTATGCCTTCATCCTTTTGGGGCTTCTGTGTCGATAGTCGAGCCCAGCGCTCCCATGGGTCAAGACCAGTATTGCTCCTTACTTGGGTAGGACGCAGTGATGCCCCATTACAACTTGCCACTGAAATCTTCATTCCTGTATTACTTCTTCAGGGTGGTAGTGAATCTGGATGAAAATACTGTCTGAAATAGGTAGCTAGTTTACTGCAGGCATCAGACAGTGTCATCTCACACCTAATGGCAATTTAGATTTGGCCTGTGTAGGAAAGTGGGAGGGAAATTGAGTAAAACCACAGGACAGATGAACAGACAAAGTAAAACCAGAGCGTATCTTTATCTTGATATTATTCTTCAGTGATCACATTGCTTTCACTGCCTCCACTGATAGCTTTCAGTTACTTCAAGGTCTGTTGCAAAATGTGATGGAATTCAGGAAACAAGTGAAAGTGAAATAGGCTTTGACTTTTTCCAACAAATAGGTAAGTGGGACTTTGTTGACAGAGCAGATCCTCTGTTATTGTTACATTGTAAGATTTTATCCAAATGTCTATATAAGAGTGCGCAAAAAAAGTTGGGTCTAGCTACGGCATCCAGTGGAAAGAACATAACAGTGGAAGGGTATAGGAAGGACTTTGGACTAAAGATAAATCATGCTCTTGCGTTCTGAATCATCTGAAGAACATTAATGATGTGGAGGAAGGCCTGCAGGGCTGAACTTTTGTTGGAACTAGGTGTAGCTGAGCACACTCACCACTGAGCTTAGTCTCAACACCTTTTTTTTATAATGACAAGAACAGGGTTAGATCTATAACCAAACTCTTCTCCTTCTGTAGTGCGCTATATGCCGCTTGAAATAATGCAATAATAGCAATTACACCAATTATACTGCACTAGATGAAAAATGGAAAGCTATTTAATCCTAACCATAGGACTGCTTTAATATTTTAGAGTACAAAATGAGTGCTTATGTTTATGTGTGCTTATTTTTAAAAGAAATAAAACATCTGGATAAATAGTCTAAATTAAAAAGGCCATCAAAGACTATTGGACATTGCGTTTTATTTGGCATTGGCTTCATTTTTACACGGTTGAGAAAGTACTTTGAACGCCAGCAGACAAGCTATGGCTGCACTTTTAGCCATTTATGATAAAGACGAGCACAAGTCCATATCACTTGTTCAGCTGCTCATTAACACAAATATTGAATTATTAAATGTAACACATGCATTTAAGCATGTAGACATGGTCGTCGTCCTGCTGAAATTCAAACCGAGCATAAAAACGAGGAAGAAAAGTGATTTAAGTGACTTTGACAATGGTATGGTTGTTTTTCCTAAATGGACTGCTTTAAGTATACTGCTCACAAAAATGTAAAAAATAATTTAATCTCCCATAATAAAATATCCCAGTGTATTTCAGAAACTACTTATCTACTATACTTTTCACACACAGTCACTTTATTGGTAAACAAAGAATGGTCTGAAAAAGAAAAAAATATTCAGTGAGTGGTAAATCTCTGGGCAAAAATTCCTTGTTGATGCCAGTGGTCAGAGCAAATTGCCCGGACTGGTTCAGCTGATAGAAAGGCAACAGTAACTTATTACAATATAACTTATTCTAATAATCACTCATTATAATCAATGTCTGCTGAATATATCTGACTGTGACAATCCTTTGAACTACAGCAGCAGAACCACACCGGGTGCCACTCCTGTCAACTGAGGCTACAACTGGCACAGGCTCACAATAAACAAAAAAGCTTGGAATAATATTGCTGTCTGATGAGTCTCGATTTCCTTTGCTACACTAAGGTCAGAATTTGGTGCTAACAACAAGAAAGCGTTGATCCCTCCTCCCTTTGATCAACATTTCAGGCTTCTTGAAACACTTGGAGCCCGTTAATACCAATTGAGCGTCTTTAAATGACACAGCCTTTCTCAACAATGTTGCAAACCATGTCCTTATTTTATGACCACAGAATATTTATCACAGTGTACATTTTTCTTCAAAGCTTAAACAATCTTAAACTGGCTTCTTGATTATGACAAAGAGTTTACTGTACTCAAGTGGCCTCCACAGTCACCAGATCCCAATCCAATAGAGCACCTTTTAGATGTAGTGGAAAGGGAGATTTGCATCATGAATGTACAGATATCAAATCTACAGTTCCTGGCAATCCTCATGGCACTATATTTCTCTATTTTGCTAGGACCTGAAAGATCCTTTCGTCCAGATGAACGGATTCAACTTTCTGGCATTTACTTCAAGACATAGACATGCACTCCCCTTCAAAAGTATTGGAACAATGAGGCCAATCCATTTTTGATGTAGACTGAAAAACATTGAGTTTGACATTAAAAGATGAATATTAGACAAAAGATGAACATTTCAGCTCTTATTTCGAGGTATTTACATCTGGATCTGACACACTGTTCAAAAGAAAGCACCTTCACATATTTTTTTCTTGTGAGCAAAAGTATTGGAACAGATAAACTTAAAATAGATTACACCGATTAAGCAGTAATACTGTATTAAGTTGCAAATCTTTGCAAAAACTGAGTTAAGCCTATGAGCCACTGACATTATTTAACTTTCAGATTCTTGTTTTGTGATGTTTTTTCCACACTTTCACTGCAGTCTATGTCAGTTAGTGATTGTTTTCGGGTTACTCTCTTCAGTCTCCTTTTTAGCAGGTAAAATCCATGCTTGGGTTTGTCTCTGGAGATTGACTAAGCCAGTCCAAAACCTCCATCCCTTTGGCCCTGATTAACTCATTTGGACTTTTGGCAGTGTATTTAGGGTCATTATCCTGCTGCATAATAAAGTATCTCCCAAGAGATTTGACAGACAAAATGTTTTATCAGACTTCTGAGTTCATTTTATTCCGCCATCATGCTTGTGCTGTGTGACATCTTCAATGAAGATTAATGAGCCTGTCCCAGAAGAAGCCATGCAAGCCCATGCCATGACGTTACATGCATTGTTTTTCACAGATCAGCATGTATGTTTGGGATCATGAGCAGATCCTTTCTTTCTCCAAACTTTACCCTTTCCAGCCTTTCCATACTGCTGACAAAAAACTAGGAATATTTCAAAATTAAATATCCCCTAATTAAATGTCCACTAATTTTGTGAGCAGTGTTTATGATAAAACATTATTTTAGAGGCATGATGTGGACCTTAATTTATGTGCACACCATGCAACTGTGTTTCACGAGCATAACTCGGACTACTTTTGAGTAAGGACAAAAAATACTGTGCCATATACAGCACAGTAGTTCCTGATATCGGTACGTAACGAGGCATCTCCAGCAGATTTATGATATACAGCAAACCAGTGGCGCTCTTGAAGGTAGCATAAAGCTCAAGGTTGTTTAGGGCTTCCCGGTGACGTCATTGCGCACAGACGTCCATAGCGAGCTTGCAGCTGTTCTCGGCCAAACAATAACAAGAGCGCAGAATAAAGTGCGAATACCGCATTGAGCTGATTGACTGCCGTCCACAGGCACTGATCCTGCGGCTGTCTCGTCACCGCCGATCCCGCTCAGGTAACTCTGGCCTCGGCTGGTTCATCCAGCGACTCGGAAACAGGCGGAGTTTCTCCACCGCGGAAGAAAGCCCGAGCGTCGGCGGCGGAGGGCGCAGGAGAGACCGGGGCTTGTGCCGGGGCTGCTGCGGGCCTCTCTGTGCCTCTTCTGGGCTGCGCTTCTGCCCGGAGCCGCCGCGCTGTCTCTGCCGTGTGTCTCAACCCGCACAGAAGCACCAAGTCCACCGTTTGTAACATGCAGGCCAACGGGGCAGGACAGGGACAAAATTCAGAGCTGTCCTGCCTGAATAGCGCACAAAACGGCGAGTCTTCCGCCTCCGGAGCAGAGCATTCTAACGGATTGCTGTCGTCCACAAACACCGGGAACGGGACCCCGGGCCCCACTAACAACGGAGTCCCCACACCTGGGAACCCTACCGCGTCCCCCGGTGCGACCTTGACCTCAGAAGCTGGCTCCATGAAAAAGAAGAAGCGGCTCTCGCAATCCGACGAGGATGTGATCCGTTTAATAGGACAGCATCTGCACGGTTTAGGGCTTAAGTAAGTTCACGTAGTCGTTTTTATATTTTATTCTTAAACGGCTCAAAAACAGCGAGGAAGATAAGAATAGCGTACGTTAGTTTGTAACCGGTTCTGTTTGTCGGTGCTGGAATAACAAGTCTGAATTGAAAACACACAGCATAAACAAACATGGACTCGGGACACAGGGGGCTCCATTTTGCACAATGCAGAAAAGACAGTCTACCTGTTTTTCAGTGCACTTTAAACAGAACAGAGTTTAAGTAGCCGACCAGTGATTAAAATACTCTTTATAGTCCGGTAACCCTCTCCTGAGCCTCTGTACCCATAAGACGACAGATAATCCAGATGTTTATGGTCCACGATTTTAGGATTTAGGATACTAAAGTGTATCCTTTTGCCACACTGGTCACTGACAAGTGAGATTTGAAAATATTCCAGGCTTTCTAAAGGCATTCATGGATTTTATAAACCTACATATAGCCAGTTCCAGAGTTAATAGGATTATAAAAAAAAATCTGTAGTTAATTGCCATAATCTCAGTCTAAATGTATGAGCATGTCTTTTCTTATGTTAATTCTTACAAAAGGAATCGTTTCTAACCAAATGTCACACTTGTTGGCACCAGTAGGAAGGACAGAATTTACCTGATGCATGTTTCCTTGCTTTTTCTTTAAACAAATGATTATTTATAATTTACCAGAGTGTTTAGGAGCTGTTAAACGGTCGTATACGATGCACTGGGCTGTACATATGAGGTGACAGGCGAAATACACAAATGTATTTGATTGGGTTTATTTAATGTTGCATCAGCAAACTAACAAACTGAGGCTGAGACCTTAGACGGGACCTAAACTCGTGTGTTTCTTTTAAGTTCATTTAAATCACATCATTGTGTCAGGAGCTGTTCGTGACAGGAGCAAGGTTAAATCAATACTGGTAAGACATTCACACGGGGAGAACGTCTTTGGGGTGTGGGAGGAAACCAGAATCCACACAGACATGGAGAGAACATGGAAACCAAACGCAGGTCTGTGGTTACAAATACAAGCTTAATATAAATGTTCCTGTGTATTCCTGACCATAAAAATGCTGGGAGAATAAAGTTGAGCCCCCTATATGTGTTGTTTCACGTCACATGTGACAGGATTCTCCCAGCATGGCAGAAGGGTTAACAGCATAAACGTTTTTCCTTTCCCATGGTTTGGCGATAGCCCAGAGATCATGCTTCATATTGCTGCTTCTGCCTGACAAATAAATGGTTAAGATCAAAATCCGAACATACTGTTACATGTCTTAATTTACCATCTTGTGTAAGGGCAGTAGATCACAGGCGACTGTGCCTAGCTGACCTGTGCCTACAAACAGGGAATGTCTATGACAAATCTGCTTGATCTTAGCAAACACACATCATTTAAATCTGAAAGGGGATCAAAAGGATTATGTTTAATACTTCCTTTCCTGTAACTTCGGTATAAATTCTTGTCATTAATTTGTTCCAGAAGGCTTGTCGAGAACTGATAAAGTTGAGTACCATGCAGATTTTTACATAAGAAGTAATGTAAATTGAATTTGTTCCAGACCCCCAGAAAATCCACATTGTATAAAGGATTATATGCATCAATGTATTAACAGTTGTATTGTAGAGGTGCTCCTTGGTTTTACGATATATTCTGACAAATCCAAATCCAGAAGATAGATGTGTCATTAACTGAGGAGTTTAGTATAATCTGTGCTATAATCATAGCTGACCTTGTTAAGTGTTTAAAAATCTCATGTACAGTACATCCGGAAATTATACACAGCGCTTCTTTTTTTCGACGTTGTTATTTTATAGCCGTATTCCAAAATAGATTAAATCATTTCCCCCTCTAAATTATACACACAATACCCAAATTGCAAATTTAATTAAAAAAAAACACATGCACATTATTCAAGCATTCACAACCTTTTTTCAGCATTTTGGGCAGCAATCACAGCCTTTTTGAGTATGATGCTGCAACCTATGTAGCCAGTTTCTCTGATTCCTCTTTGCAGAACCTCTCAAGCTCTGTCAGGTTAGATGGGGAGCATTGGTATACAGCCATTTTAAGATTTCTCCAAATATGTTCAGTTGGGTTCAAGCTTGGGCTCTAGCTGGGCCACTCAAGAACATTCACAGCGTTGTCTTGAAACCACTCTTTTGTTATCTTGGCTGTATGCTCAGGGCTTTTGTCCTGTTTAAAGATGAACCTTCAGGACCCTCACTACTCTCCCAGTAACTGCTGCTGATAAACAATGTACAGCATGCTGCTGTGATCCCCATTCTTCATTGTAGGCATGGTATTGGCCAGGTGATGAGCAGTACCTGGTTTCCTCCAGACGCTTGGCATTAAGGTCATTAAGTTCAATCTTTGTTCATCAGACCAGATAATTTTGTGTGTCATGGTCTGAGAGTCTTTCAGGTGTTGTTTTTTTTTTTTTGGCAAACTCCGTGTGTGCTGTCTTGTGCTCTGTACTCAGGAGTGGCCTTTATCTGGCCAATCTACCATACAGGACTGAATGGTGGAGTGCTGCCTGAATGGTTGCCCATCTAGAAGGTTCTCCTATGTCTACGGAGCGATGCTGAAGCTCTGTCAAAATGACCCTTTTGGGTGAATGTCACTTCGCTGACTAAGGCCCTTCTACCCTGATTACTTAGTGTGGCTGGGTAGCCAGCTGTAGTCCTGGTGGTTCCAAACGTCTTCTATTTATGGCTAATCAAGGCCGCTGTGCTCATTGTACCCTCTCCCAGATCTGTGCCTGGATACAATCATGCCTCGGAAACCTACAGGCAATTCCATTGACTCCATGGTTTGGTTTGTGCTATGACATAATGTCAACGATGGAACCTTTCCACATCAATTGGATTTACCACAAGTGGACTCCAATCAAGTTGTCATAACAACTGAAGGATGATTACTGGAAATACGATGCACTTGAGCTCAATTTTGTGTTTCATGCCAAAGGCTGTGAATACTTGCTTAAATGTGATTTCTTTTTATTTGTTTATGTTTACGGTAATGCTGTAAATAAAACAGCATCACACTACAATACTGGAGTATCTCTCAGCCCTAAAAGAAGCTGATAAAGTAGATAAAAGTCAAACATCAATGTTTTCTACTGACCAGTTCAATATTTTAGAATAAAATAACAGTACTTTAGTGCCCTGTGATTTTATATATTTTATGCATGGAGGCCATGACGTTGATTACCTTTATGATTATCTATGTTATGTTGTGGATAATGCAGATGTAGTGCCTTTTGACAACCTGTGTAACTTCGAGAAAGGTGGCCAAGATAATAAATTTTTGGTATGTGCCAGTAGACCCAGTTCCAACCAAAAACAGGTACTGGCCGTGTTTTTAATGCTGAATAATACATTATAGACAACCGTTAAAGTACATGTCAGATTAGTGATGCTTTAAACATAGGTAAATCATAGCATAGGTAGCATAGTTACGCCCCTAGTTGTCAAGAGCAACATGACCCAGCATCGCAATAATTACTGACATCATTAAACACATGTCTGAAAGGCTTGCATTTATCCCTAAGATGCTTGTGTGTGTGTGTTTTCTCTTTAATTTTTTTTAAACATATGAGCCAATCCTGTACTTATCCGTCCATGTCTCAACCTGGCAAATTACTGTGTCAGTCTACCCAGGAATTCAGTTCTGTGGTTTAATCTGTGATCTGACTTGCTTAACATCTGAGTAAAAGATGATCTTTCTGAACTCTGTTTTGTATTTTGAATATGAAACATTTTGTACTGCCTTGTATTCAGCCTTTGCCTTATACCCTGTTAATGGCATTTGTTTCCCTGTTTTTTAGTCAGACCGTGGACTTGCTCATGCAGGAATCAGGCTGTAGACTTGAGCATCCAGCTGCCACCAAGTTCCGTAACCATGTCATGGAGGGAGAATGGGACAAGGTAGTCAAGGCACATTCATTCTGAGAGGTTATACAGGCAACCAGCAAAGAAAATAAATTTACTGGATCACATAAAAAAAAAAAACAGTAACCAAAATGTCTAAGAATTTTGTACTGGAAATAGCATCACATACACAACCCGGCTGTTTTTAGTAACCCTAGAAAGTCCTTTTACTACAGTTAGTGTGGTTATAGTTGATACAAATAGCCTTATTGGTTTTTCACATGTAGTTTAAATATACATTGACCCAAAAAGTAAAGAAACAGATTGGAGTGTGAGATTGCTGCAAAACTTAGTGTGCAGTTCTGTGTCAGGCAAATAAATAAATGATCTCAGGTGTGGTTTTATTGGACACTGGGTCTTGCAGCAAAAGGGTGTAATATTGCTTACCCTGCTGCCCAATATGAAGGTCATCAGAGGCTCCCTTTAGGTAATTTACCTGTTGGTGAGAGATTGTTGATGCTAGACAGGCCACTACAATGCACTCAAAGACATTTTGCCCTGTTGACAGTCTTTGAGAGGGGGCACATCCCTGGACTGAGAGAAGCGGGATGGTGGTTTTACCAAATCGCCTGCTATCTAGGCAGTTCTCATATAGCTGTTGGGAGCAGTGCTTTCATTAAAGCCAATAGATAGGATAGTTTGATCCATCGACAAATGAGCAGCTTCCAATGTTTCGTTTCCTTCATGGCACCTTCACTACACACCAATGTCTCTGCCCAGAACATTTCCATTCACGAAGTAGAAGGGAATTTGTTGTTACAGCGGCAATTGTGTCCTGCCATTGATGGCCATTGCCTTTGTGCTGTGAACGAGAAATGAGAGTGATTTATTCCGTTTGATCTATCAACCATGCAACTAAACGCAGCAGCCACTAAATGCACATTTGATTAGACTCTGAAATGCAGTATATGCTTGGGGAACTTATTAGTTTCTGAATGTAATTATTAAAGTTTGAAGTTTACATTATATCATCCTGTGAGATTATTGGCTGGTTGCAAAGTAGAAATCCAGTTATTGCCTTAGAGAGGTAAACCTAATCTGATAATGCAGGGGCATGTAAAGTCCTTGGTCAGATGACTTTTCGTGTGTGTGTGTGTGTGTGTGTGTGTGTGTGTGTGTGTGTGTGTGTGTGTGTGTGTGTGTGTGTGTGTG
>JAUZST010077701.1:0-47412 GCA_034779995.1 Parotocinclus haroldoi | reverse complement strand
ATAATAATAATAATAATTATTATTATTATTATTATTATTATTATTATTATTATTATTATTATTATTATTATTATTATGCATAATACTGTTTATTCTGTTTTTATTTGAAAAGATGTGTTTGCCTCTTGGCATAGTCTACTAATGCACAAACACAGGTGTGAAAAGTACTTCCAAAATCCATGATTAGCAAAAGAAAAGTGAGGGAAATTATTTTGATGGAGTAAAATAGACAGGAAACCACTGCTTTCCACTTCAGTGCATTATAAACTGACCAGCTAGTTGAGGGTTGACCATTTTACTTATGGTCAATGTTATGCAGTATAATATTTGAAAGAATTACTTCATTCCAGCTCTAAAACAATCTGTAATGACCAGGCGTGTTCTTACTGCAGCAGGATCTGCTTGCCTCTCACAGTCATAAATTGGACCAACGATTTACAAGATGAAAATGCTACAAAATGAAAGAGCAGAATATCTAGGCGTCTCCAAGTAATATAAAAATAGGTAGGCCATTCAGGCATGGAATGTATCCAATAAACCACGGGAATAAATCAAACAGATGATCTAGAACATGAGGCATTCTGTAGTTCAGAATGATCAAATCAGAGTCCTGACCTCAATCCCACCAAATTGCTGTGACATTTCCTGAGGCAGTGTGACAAAATACACACTTGATGAACACTTTATTAAGAACATAATGCTAATAGTGAGCAGGGCCTCTCTTTGCTCTCAAAGAAAAATTCCACATGATGCTGTAAACATTCCTTTGAGACTCTGCTCTATGTTTGCTACATGATTGCATCATATAGCTGCAGATTTTTCAGGTGCACTTTCATCCAGCAAGCATCAAGTTCTATTGGATTCAGATCCCTTGACCAGGAGGGCCACTGAATAACTTCATTAGTCATTGTCATTTTCATGAGACCAGATCAACATGGCTGTTGCTTTTTGACACGGTGTATTATAATGCTGGAAGTAGCCATCACATGTGGTTTGATTCTGTATTCTACTGTAGAGCATTAAAATCCCAGATGAAGAGCAATTACTTGAACTAGCCCATTTTGAATCAACAGTCATGTCATTGTCAAAATCACTGAGCTCACATCTTTTTCTGTAATCTGATGATGTGAACATTAAAAGCTAAAGCTTATGGCCTATATAGGTGAGTCCATGCACTGCACTGATGCCATGACCAAAATAAATGATAATTAGCATTAAAACAGCACATTTCTATATGTTTTGATACTTAAGGTTATATAGTCCATAACCATAAGTCCATAGTCTATAAGATTATATAGTGCCTAAAGTGCTGGTCAAAACTGAGGCCTCAGGTCTTATATGCATTATTTTTCAACCATTTGTGATTTCTCTGTCATTCATTCCAGTCTATGACCTGAATACATTAGAATACACACTAATTACAATTACTGTTAAAACCAGTCTTATTTTAGCTGTCTTGGTGTTCAAACTGATTTTGTAGTAAGTAATGAAGCCTAACCAAGTCTATCTCAACTATACCTAGGACCATTTTCTTCTGTCATATACACTCCTAAGCAAAAACAACTGGGCTAACCCAAAAATGACCTGAGAAATAAAGACTTTATCAAGTAAAACAACTACCAGGAGGTTGTTTCAAGCAGGTTTTGTGTCTAGGAATTGTGTTCAATAACCAATGCGTTATGAGAATAGTTTTTGACAGAAATGGGAAGTTTAATTCAGGGTGATTTAGTGAGCTTTTAATCAGGGTATGTGGTGCAGTGAGTTATCCTCAATGACCAGATGGGAAGTGACTGCATTTCTAATGTTGTTATGTATGGTAGGACAAGGTGTCTTGGTTTGGAAAGACTTTACAGCTGCTGGTACTGGTAAGTGGCTTTACTGTGAAAAGTCAGTCCATGCCTTGGAGTACAGGATAATGTTGCAGGTTTGCATCCAAAATGTTTTTTTTTTCTAAACTAGAAACCAGAAGTCATTGCAACTGTAAAGAATATATAGAACATTTGGTCTCATATTAAGCAAAAACTAATCTGCTAACATTTTTCACTTACTCATCACGTTTGATGGCATCAATTCTGAAACACAGCTGCCGTATCATACCTGTAGACTTCTCCAACTGACACCCAGAAAGATCACCAATTTCACACAGCACTGTTGCTTCACAGCTAAATACTGAGAAACCTTGAGTATGGAGCAATGTAGTGGTCGTCTGTAGACTGATACCGACAAAGAAACCTCAAAAATGGTTTTGGCAACCTTTGCAAAAAGTCCACAACGGTACATGCGATGTGTCCTGTGACTTTTGAATCACCCTGTATTATAATTATACTGCTGACAGTGTTATGCTCGAATAATTGTTCCTGCCAGCACCAGCAGATGATGCAATTACAGTTTGTTTTCTCAACCAGTTCTGTTGCCATTGCATAGTGAAACCCTCTGATGAAGATCTGCAGAGAGTAGGTGGCAGTGTGCTAACACCAGAATGCAGAACTAGATGTGGATATAAATAAGTTAGTCAGAGCCTTTTTACAGAAGTAAATGGGTAGGTAAAATCCTATGAATGAGATTCCTGTTATCCACAAACTGCAAAAACATACTACATAGCCTTCACAGACCAGCAGTCTCAGACTATAACAGAAAAAAAATTATCTTGGTTCTGGCCAATATCACGTCATCAGTCTACTTTGGGAGAACTGCCTATCAGTAGCCCTGCTTGTTTTCACTTCAGCACATCAGAAGTGTCACTTCAGTCAGACGTGGTGCCAGTGTCTTGCTCACATAAGTGACATGAATCAATAATGCACTCCTTTAAAGTGAGCCTCTGAATACCAGGATGTTTTAACAAGCTGATAGAAAGACTTACAACTACAATAGATCAAGTACTGAAATATAAATTATACACTTGCTCTTCAGACTTTGGGGTTAGTGGTGTTTTGTATAACCAGAAAAGACATGCAATTTGAATGCAGTATAAAAAACTAGGGAATCTAAATAAACAGCTTCTTTAGGCTAAAGTAGAAAGTATTTAGTGTGAACTCCCCTTACACTTGAGCAATAACAGCAACTGGCAGGTTCATCTGGATGCTACATTGATTGCCATACCCTTATACAGTTCAAAGAAGACTGATCGGTAGTGGTCTTTTTTGGAAGTGTTGCAGCCAGGAAACCACCTTTTCAGAAGGTAAAGAGAGAAAAATGCTTAAACTCTTAGACAATGGAAAGTAGTATTATAGAGTGACAAATCCAAGTTTGAGATTTCTGGGTCCTATCATTGACATTATGTTCTAAATGTCCTAAGATTTTTTCACAATACCATATATTTATTCCGCCAAGTTTATGCTGACCATTCATATAGTAATAAGCTTATTTTCTGGCTTAATTAGAAATTGCTATTTCCAATAAGAAATAAATATTACTTTTCTACACTGACTCTAAAAAAGAGCTACAACCTTTTCTATTAAATCACATGTCTTTTTAATTTAAAAGAGCTTTATTAAATCCATCCACCAGATATTGATTAACGATTCATATGACAGTGCTGTGCTCCCAAACGCCTGTCTCATTCTCCACACCTGAAAGCCAAAGGATTGGATTTGATTGCTTGCTAAAGTTTGTGGACAAATCCTATAACCTGAATTAATCTTTATTGATGTGGCTTATAATGCGTTGCTAGTCCTCTCTGTTAATTCCATAAACAAACATGGGTTATAACGATACGAAATAATTCCAGTCTGAACAAACTTCCAATCTTCATCGCAACTCCGTGGTACAATGGGAGAAACACTGTTTAATTATTTCAGTAGCAAGACAATAACTAAGTAAATGTGTCTAAATAAAATGCATAAATGAAATATCTTACATCTGGAACATAATCAATTCAACAGCTGGCCTGTGTTCCTAAGAGACACAGCAGTAAAGCCTTCAGCCTGTCATCGGGAGATTGCAAGTTCTAGCCCTGATGATGCCATAGCCATCTGTGGCTGGGGCACTTAGTGTGACATTCAGTGTGAGTTTGACAACAGAAACCAACTGCTGTGACCACTGTGTAAAAACACTACCTCGAAAAGAGTAGGTGGTTTAAAAAAAGGTTGTTAGGGAAAAGGGAGAGTGATGGACATCAGCAAATGGGTTTGGGTACTGTGTGTATTAAAATCTTTTAAAATCATTTTTAATGCCCTTTCAAGTTCGGCTGCCTTATGGTATTTCTTTATCAGCAGTTCAGAGAGTGTTGAATGTGCAACTTGTGTGCATTAGAACCCATAAACACTTAGGCTTTTCATGCCTCATCAGAGCAGTATGTGTCCAAATTGATAATAAAAACTCACATGCTTAAGCCAGCATTGCTGTTTAGGTTATTCTGGTAAGTTAAGGAGCTGGCACGGTGACTCTGTGGGCATCACCACTGCTGCACAGCAGGAAGGTCCTGGGTTCAAGCTGAGGTGGTAAGACCTGGGTCCTTCCCGTATCCATGTTCATTTATTCTGGGTACTCCAGGAGCCTCTGTGGGTGTGTAATGCTTGGTGTAACATATCACAGTTCTGTGTGTAGGCTGTTTCATACCTCAATCCCAGAGGGCTTGACCTCGAACTGTTTACTGTCTCATTTTCATCTTTCTAATTGGAAAACCAATAAATGTGCTTAAGGCTGATGCCTCCCCAGCTCCTTATTAGCTTAGTCCTGCAGCTTTTTTGGATTTTTAGGGTCACCACCTAGTCTCTTTCAGGGAAATTCTTATTTAAATCTGTGTAAGAGACTACAGACTAATTTCAGATTTTAATAGAAAACACTGGATAAGAGGAATTACTTAGAGCATTAGAAAGTTTTATTCTGAGTTATCTGTAGCTGATAGAATGATGCTACTGAAGTGTAGCATGCTGAATAGTAAATTATCTATTCAGCGTGAAGTTGACGTGCACTACCTGTGAGAAGTAAATGTTCAATTGAATGATGGGACATCTTTATTACTGCTGCCACTCACCCAGACTTCCTTTCTGGCACGACTTCTCTCTTTTTCACTGTGACATCCTGAGGGTGCAAGGTATTACAGTGAAGAATTTCATTTTTCGCTGTGCCACTCCAGGTGGGGAGCTACGAGGCAGGAATTCTACACATGCGCTACCCAGTATGGCCTCGCTACGGAAGTTTTCTGGAACCTGTATCTGATAACCGTCACCTGACCGTGGCAACACTGGAGGAGAGGCCCTTCGTTATCGTGGAAAGTGTTGATCCTGCTACGGGCACTTGTGTGAGGAACACTGTACCCTGCCGACGCCAGGCTAACAGGACAGAGGTGTAAGCCACCAACTGTTTTTCTATCCTGTTAACTATTTCTTTCCAGGCCTGTGTGTCCTGTCTGTGAACTCAGACGCTGTGAACACTATAAACACCTTTCAAAATGTTTTGGGGAAGAGACACTCCAAATGTATTTGCCTTTCCTTTGTACACATGGAATTCAGTTTAAGTGAAGAATATTAGTTTTTAAGGGAAATGTAAGGGAATGTACTTGTGTCCAAATAGATGTGGAGTACTCTGAGTACACAAGATGAAGGCATTGTAAAATGTAATGTACAATGTTGTTTTTTCAGGATTTATTTACAGTTACACTCTGTTTATTGACAGACAACAAACATACCTTCTTGAGATTGCTTAATTGGGGAGCATGCTATCTGTAATGAAACGTTTAGTTTATGAGAATGAATGTGCAATCTGGGGGCACCAATGGTCTGTGTCACAAATCATGCCCCATGACAAAAAAAATTACCTTTGTCCTGCAACGTGAAGGCACTTCTGGTCTGTGTTACATGACACACAGAACTAGCCTCCACCAGGAGGGGTGCTGAAGATTGGTATGTGTGGTGGTGAACAAGGGCATACACTTGGACTTAAGCTGTCAAGAAACTTGTACAGTCTTTCTGGGCTTCAGAGCCTTCTTTGTCTTATAGGCACCTGCTTAGAGCAATGACAGGACCCCTCACCATTCTGAAAAGCAACTCGAGCCAGATTGTAGCAAATTTGCCAGATGTAGGATACAAGCCAGTTTATCCCAGAGGTATAGCA
This sequence comes from Parotocinclus haroldoi, assembly GCA_034779995.1. Lineage (NCBI taxonomy): Eukaryota > Metazoa > Chordata > Actinopteri > Siluriformes > Loricariidae > Parotocinclus > Parotocinclus haroldoi. The sequence goes on along the minus strand of JAUZST010077701.1, from coordinate 41,358 downwards.
CTGGTTCGCAATGCTAATCCACACTGGTTAATATCTGGCTTATGGACAGATAAGGCTTGAGGTGCCTTTCTATGTTAACATTCGCCCATAAAGGGGAGAAAGGATCAGGTACCATCAGGTCCTCACATAGACACCCATAATAACCAATAAGGGTCTGACACCCATAATGACCATCTAGACTAACTAGCACAACAAATCCAGCTGTATGTCTGTATTCAACTGTGCCAGAGGCTCTCAAGAGGCTCCTTGGATCTGGAGCTGGGTTTGTGGAACATTATTCAGACCAGGGATGCCCCTACATTGCAGTATGTCAGGCATTCTTAGAGCATTATCATTCTTTTAGCACTTGGCAAACTAATCTCAGGAAAAGTTTATAGGAATTGCCAGTAGACACTGCTGATCTGCTGGGTTTGGGTCTGCTCAGCCATCTCTATGGTTTACAGAGAATGGTACAAAAAAGAAAACTATCCAGTGAACAGCAGTTAAATTAATTAATTTAACTAAATTAATTAATAACTACTCATTACAACTGAGGTATGCTGAAGAGTTGGTCATGTGATGCAGAGCAGGATACCACTGCTACATGTACATTTTTGTGCATATAATCAAATTCTATTGGAGCCATGTGGATAATCGGGGTGGAGAACGATGGCGACCAGCAAGCTATACTATAGAACCGTTATGTCTGAAAATGCCAGCAAATGCCAGCAGACTAGTGCAGTATTGGCTTGAGGAACTGAATGCTGAGCATTGCTTGGCTAGTGTGGCACTATTGATACCAGTGAATTATTAATGCTGGATATTGGTAAACGCTAGTCAATAATGTCTATGATTATTTATTATAATATTTTTAACACTATTATTAATAGGCTAATATATACACCATATGGGTTATGTATCATAATTTATTAGGTGAAACCAAGACTTTATGACAGTAGTAGAGGACCATGTAGGAACCCCTGTGATGAAAGCTGTTTGGTATGCTGCATTATTTAAAGCTGATTTAGGGTACAACCCCAATTTCAATGAATTCGAGACTTTGTGTAAACATAAATACAAACAGAATACGAAGATTTGCAAATCCTTTTCAACCTATATTCAATTAATTACAGTGTGTACAGTGTAACACTGCATGAAAGTGGGAAAAGCCTTGAATGTGCACGCTTGACACACCTGCGCAGTCACCAAGGATGACAAACACACTACAAAGACAAGATATTTAATGTTAAAATGGAATAAACATTATTGGGTTTTTTTGCAAATATCCACTCATTTAGAATTTAATGCATGTAACACATTCCAAAAAAATTGGGGGCAGGGCAACAAAAGACTGGGAAAGTTGAGGAATGTTCAAAATGGACCTGTTTAAAGCATTCCGTAGATGAGCGTCATCCCTGAAAGGCTCAGTTGCTCACAAGAAAGGATGAAGTTTAGAAGAGGTTTACCACTTTGTGAACAATTGCATGAGCAAAAAGTCCAAAAGTTGCTCTCATCGAGCAATTGCAAGGAATTTAGGGATTTCATCATCTACAGTCCATAATATCAAAAGGTTCAGAGACTCTGGAGAAAATTCTGCAAGTAAGCGGCAAGTCCGAAAACCAACATTGAATGCCCGTGACCTTTGATCCCTTAGAAAACCATTGTCAGTGAGCACTGTTTGTTGGTCCATCTACAAGTCAAATTAAAACTGTACCATACAAAGTGAAAGCCATATATTAACAACAGGCAGAAATGCTGGCGACTTCTCTTGGTCTGAGCTTGTCTGAGATGGACAGAAAGAGTGTCCTGTGGTCTAATGAGTCCACATTTCAAAATGTGCTTGGAAATCATGGATGTCGTGTCCTCCGGGACGACAAGGACTGTCCGGATGGCCTGCCTGCAGTTCAGATCTGTCTCCCATTGAAAATGTGTGGCGCCTTATGAAGTCCAAAATACGACAACGGAAATCCCGGACTGTACATCAAGCAAGAATGGGAAAGAATTCCACCTACAATTAATGCCCTCAATTCCCAAACAATTAGTGAGTGTTGTTAAAACTAAAGGTGACGTAACACATCCCACTTTTTTGGAATGTGTTGTATGTATTCAATTTAATATAGTTTGAAAAGGATTTAGAAATAATCATACTGTTTTTATTTATATTTTACACAATGTCCCAACTTGGACTTGTGGTTGTACTTGGTTATTTGACCATAGGATTGTTTTGAGCTAGTATTTTCTTGGAGCCATCCATGGAGAACTTGGTAGGCTCTGGTTCTTGACTTTAACTCCATCATCCATCAGGGCTTAATGTCTGACATCAGTGCCTGACCTCAAAGTGATGTTCCACATCTTGCTGGAAAACATTCTCAGAAGAGTGAAGGCTGTTGTAGCAGCAAAGAGGAGCGAATCTTAATACCCATATTTTGGGGGTGTAGCTTTTGTCCGTACTATAAATTGCATATTCCCCAAGTATTATGAGTACTATGTCATCTATTGTATTGAGTACATAATAAATACTCTAGCTACGCTGCATTCGGCATGCAGTCCTGACAAAATCTATTTTACCTAACTTGCCCCTTCTAGTGTCAAATTCTCAAGCATGAATGCATACATCAAAATAATGGTGTGGGTAAAAGTTAGCCATGCATGGCCCTTGGGGAAAATGAGACATGGCTCAGTAAATGGTTCAGCAGGGCTAGAGGGAACACATGGTGTATAAGAGTCACCTCAAGTCCTCGGGAGATAGATGACAGTATCATTATGACAGCATGTTGAGTGCAGAATATGTTAATTAATTAGAAAGCAAGTAATCACCCCTCAGGAAAGATGGGAGGGCTGAAAGGGGATGAGTGATCAATAACAGTAATGATGACATCCCATAGTGCCACTTCATGTTAATTGACAGTTCTGTCGTAAAGTCTTGTAACATTTGGCCACTTTTATTTAGCATTAGCACTGTTTCTGTAGAGTGGCAGAACATTGCTGTAGAGCTGGTCACTGAGAGGATAGTATTATAAAATGGCCAACACCCTATTTACTGTACCTATATGTGGAATAGGGAACATATCTTGAAACATTTGTCGGTATGGGAAAGAGTTTATTCCAAATGCTACTTGTATGTCCATTTTAATAACTTGCTCTGCAATTTCAAATGCAAGTTACAATTATTAATGAACAAAAAGTACTTTATCTCTAAGCATGTGGCAGGCTAGTTGAAATAAAGCAAATACATCTGGCGGTATAAAATGTAGATTCAGTTAATTCCCTCATTTATGGCTTCCCTCATCCAAAAAGGTTCATCCATGAAACCCTAGATAACCCTAGATAACCATAGAAGTTCATTTCAGTTAGATTTTTCAAAATTATTATTGACTGAATATTATATTACACCTCTCTATTAAATATGGAAAATGGCCTGTGTATTTGGAATATTTATGCCCACTGAGAATGAATGATAATCATTCTCCGTTTATAACATTGACATACACTCACTGGGCACTTTATTAATAATATCTAATTAGTCAATCACCTAACAGCAGCTCAATGCTTTTAGAGATGATCCAGTCGACATGTGTGCGACAAGTATTTCAGACACTGCTGATCTGCTGGGATTTTCACACTCTGCCATAGGGTTTACTGAGAATGGTCCAAAAAAAGAGGCCTATCCAGTGAACAGCAGTTCTCTGGACAAAAATGTCTTTTTGATGCCTGTATCAGTGGTTCAGACTGATGCTGGTGGTGTAATGATGTGGGGGATATGTTGTTGACACAATGCCACACAACCTACCTGAGTATTGTTGTTAACCACATTCATGTCATTATTACCACAGTGTGCCCATCTTATGATAGTTGGTCCCAGCAGGATAAAACACCATGCCCATCGCTGTACGTAGTATACTCAAGTGACCGTGAAGTGTATGTTTTAGTTCAAGGCAATATATATCAATGCCAAAAATGTATTATCAAAGATTCTTACTACTATCGCACTAAAATTCTTGTTGAACTCAGACCTCAATTTTCTCTTCATGTCGTTCTCTGAAATGACCTCATTACTGACACAAAATAAGAGTGTGTGTGTGTGTGTGTATTCATTCACATATACCTTTGACTGATTAAAGTATTTGACTACAGCTCACAGCTCACTTACCCCAAGATCTAAACCGATGTATTCAAGTGGTGCGATACTGCAGCAGGGGACTAGCTATTTATGTTCTGTATGTTCGACAGAGCCTCTCATCTTTCCAAGCATTTTCTCCCTCTTTAATTCATCTGCTATCTGGGCATTCTGAACTCTTGTTGTTTTCCCCAGTGGCTCAGTGGGTGAGAGGTCTGGTAAAAGTTAGAGGTGTTGTACCACCATTACACCACATGATTCGCTATCAAGTGCTCCCTCCGCCCAAGAGCTAAAATGGTTTTGAAACTTTTGCTCTGAAGTGGGCTCTCCAGGCAGGAGTCACTTATTACAGGCTACCATTCTCAAACTCAGTATTGTGTGGTGTCTGTATATAAGTGAATACAATTCATATTAATGGGTATGATACCAGTGACATGTGAACTAAAGCTAATTAGTAGAGGGTAGGTTACAGATAAAAAAGTGATTAGGCTGCAGTTTTATTTCATTTTAACTTTGATGTTCAGAGGTGAATGGTCTATTTTATGTTTTTGGAAGCTATTAACCGATGTAGATAGGCTAGTTGTCATATTTTAACATGAACAATCATGAAGTTAACCCTTCCAGCACTTGAGGTTTAATATGAACTATCATATTGACTTTGATAGGTTATTTAATAAAAACACTAGGCTTTATATCCAAATAATAGCTCCAAATAATATTTTATATTATCCTATGTACAATCCCATGCAAAAAAAAGGTACAAACTCCCCCAAATATATCAAATGGCCATTGCCGTGTGAGAAAAACATAAATGCCATACTGTTTCGGCAGAACATTGAATTTTTGATACAGGGTAGTTCAGCAGGGTTGTGTGGAGTGAAGAATCACTCCATTTGAGTTGTAGTTGATGGTCCAGATAGATGTCTTTATTGATCTGGTGAGGTGTCATGGTGCAGAGTGCCTTTGTAGCAGCTGGTATCTGTGAGCTTAATCCTTTCCAGTGCAAGAGAAGACTGCAGAAAGGTTTACTATAATTGAAAAGTATTTTCTGAAGTATTTTCTAAATAGAACCAGCAAGAGGTTATTTTTCAACAAGACAACTTACCTGCTCACACTGGAAAAAAAGTGGCTTGAGAACAAGTCAAGGTTTAAATCCTATAGAGAGTTTCTGTTCTTGCATAACATGCACTGTCCAGTAAAAGTTTTCCCACTATTTTTCAACTGGTTGTAGCTTAGAATAGAACTATACTAATTGTTCTTCTCTAAAGCTAACTATTTTCATGTTTATTTACATTAAAACACTAAAGCTATTCCATACTTATTGTCATGCTAGTGGTTTGTTGTGAATACCATTCTAAGCTTAATGCTTTGGCATTTTGTACTTGTTTATTTTATTGTTGTTGTTTAAATAAGAATTAAATAACTAATGGCATGCTTTTTTTCTTACAATAAATATTAAAAATTAAACGTTTTATTACTACTTTATTTATATATAAATATAATATAATTTATATATAATATATAATATAATATTAAGTCTTATAATGCTCTAATCCAAATTAAGTATAGCATAAAGTGTGCTAGAATAGCTTTTTGTGTAAATTATTACTTACATTTGGGTAGGATACAAATAATTTTTAAGATAATTATTTTTGTGTGTTTTGTATGCTCAGTTACTAATCCAGTATATGTTTAACAGTAATCTGTAAGTGGTTTTGAATGCTGTCAGTGTAGTGAAGTTATTATTCTAAAAATCTGTTTCATTTTATTTGTATATATCCATTTACCACTAGGCCACCGGTTAAGGACCGGCTTTGCTATGAGCTTATCTAGCAGATAAGAAAGCGAATCAATGAATGCATTTACCACTAGTGTACTAGTGGCTAATTTGTAATCAATAGTAATTCATTTCAAAGGCGATATTTATATTACAGTATTTGTGTATTCACCATTACTTCATTGAGTCAAAATTGAGCAAAAATGTATTTGGCTATCAATATGTTTGTGTTTTATTGATCCTGATGCTTTCCACAGTAATTAACTTAGCATTCCCCATTCTATTCCACTGTAATACAGCCAAAACGAATGGTAAGAAGTTTCAATTCTGTTCACAGTGTTATAGGTCATACAGAGCCGTACACCAAGCTGTGCTGCAAAGGATTTTGCATTGACATTCTCAAGAAGCTCTCACGTACCATCAAATTCTCCTATGACCTCTATCTGGTGACCAATGGTAAGCATGGCAAGCTGGTCCGAGGCATCTGGAATGGGATGATAGGAGAGGTAATTGCGATGCAACTTTACACACACATCATCATAATCCTAAACATGATTTAACTATATTACCAGCAAACATGTATGGTTAAATTTAAAACCCCACAGTAACCACTGATTGAGCTTCCTGACTTCAACATAAATCTGCTTGTGTTGATTTATTCTGTTCAGTCATTATATGAAATCCAGTCTGTGTCATTAAATGTGTTCACAGAGTGAAATGAATTTAAAATACAATTTCAACAACATTCGTCCTGTCAGCTCCTGCCATGTGTAGTGTCACTTGATCTGGTGGTTAAGTGTCTTCCACAGCTGTTAGTGTCATCAGCAGTTCCATCACCTGCATCTCTCCACATGTCCCAAATCTAAAGTTGGATATTTATGTTTGTATTGGTATTTATATGCTCTGATTTCTCATTTCACTATCATTAATGGCAGAAATGTTAAATGAACATGCATAAATGAGTAGTGCCTTCCAATTTGGTGTATGTATAATAAAGAGAATGCCATTACTCATCTGTGCATTTTGTTGAATTCTATCCATTTCCTCTAGGTTTTCTATAAGCGTGCTGATATGGCCATTGGATCGCTCACTATTAATGAAGAGCGTTCAGAGATCATTGACTTTTCAGTGCCATTTGTCGAAACTGGAATTAGCGTCATGGTGGCCAGGAGCAATGGCACTGTTTCACCGTCTGCCTTTTTAGGTACGTTTCACTCTTCCCACTGGATTTCATGTGGCACCTGTTTAGACCCATGCAATACAAGTAATACTTGCTTGAGTTCTTGACCAGATGAAGCTTATGGAGAGATTTGTGGGTGAGGCCGTAAAGGAGTTGCAGTAATCCAAATGGGAGGTAACTAGGCCGTGAACAAGGATGGCAGTGGAATGGGGAGTAAAGGAGGGGCGGAGGCAATTGATGTTGCTTAGGTGGAAGTAGGCTGACAGGGTAATATTGTTAATATGAGTTGAAATGAAAGAGCACTGTCGAGGATGATACCCAGACTCTTTACCTATGGGGAGGGAGAAATGGAAGTTATCAACGTCAAGAGAAAACCGGTCGGATTTGGATAGAGTTGATTTTGTTCTAATGAGGAGAACCTCAGTTTTATCACTGTTAAATTTAGGCAGGTTTGAAGAGAACCAGGATTTTACTTCGGTCAAGCAGTCGGTAAGGGAGGAGGGTGGGAGGTTGGAGGTGGGTTTACTGGCGAGAGAAAGCTGGGTATCATTCACATAGCAGTGGAAATTGATGTTTCATTTGTGAAAGATATTACCAAGGGGAAGAAGATAGATAATGAAAAGGAGAGACCCCAGAACAGAGCCCTGAGACACTCCTGGCGTAACAGAGAAAGGCTTAAAGCTGAATGAACTGAGTACGGCCGGAGAGGTATGACAAACGGTATCAAATGTTGCACTTAGGTCAAAGAGAATAAGGATGGAGAGTAAACCAGAGGCAGCTCCCATAAGAAGGCCATTAGTGATTTTTATGAGTGCCTTGTCTGAGCTGTGGAGGGGACAGAAACCAGATTGGAACTGTTCATACAGGTTGTTGTGGGATAAATAAGTGTGGCGTTGAGTTGCTCAATACGACTGCACAGTGATCAGTAAATGTTACAATGTGCACACCTATACAGCAGGGCTGTAAAAGGTGAGAAAAAGCACAACATTGTGACCACAAACAATATGTTCTAATTCTCCAAATGACGTCTCTGAAGTCGCCCAAACATTTATTTTAACTTCAAAGTTTTTTTATTCCTGTATTTTTCTCTACTTTTTGGTTTAAAATTAGTATAAACGTATTTTAAAAACTAACTCATAGTATTTGAGAATAAAATTTATTGAATATAATAATATACAATATGTAGGACAGTGATCATTAATGATGGCAACAAAGTCAATCTGTATTTTTAATGAGACTGTGAAATGTAGGTTAACATCTCTCTCTTTCTTCACAGAGCCGTACAGCCCAGCGGTGTGGGTCATGATGTTTGTTATGTGCCTTACTGTTGTGGCTGTTACTGTTTTTATCTTCGAGTACTTCAGTCCCGTTGGATACAACCGTAGCCTAGTCAGTGCCAAAGGTAAAAACTGGCCATATTCAGGCCATATGGACTATGGGCTTGTGACCTGAGTGAAAGCTTTTTTTTTCTGTGCAGTTAATGCTTGTATCTCATGAGACAAACAAAGGAGCAAACTATATTAATAAACGATAACTGAGAATTCCAATACATTTGCATTACCCACCACACAGGTTTAGCATCGATATGTCATGACACATAATATAGAATAACCGCAGGTTTTAAAACAATATATTATTAGTCTCATTTTTGCCACTTTTAAACCACTTTGCGTCATGATTCAGGTTTTAAATATATTACTGTATTAGTAATTAGGTCCTCCTCCAGGCATCTATAAAATGAGTCATTACTAATACGTCACATGCATACAGTGGATCTTATTGGTGGTGCTTTGAAATGTAAGTGGCCAAAGCTGAATCTCTTGGCACAGTGCGGCAACAAAGTGGTGCTCAAAAGATGGCACTGCTCTCTTCAAAGGAAATAAATAGCTTATCAGGAACAGTCATTCTGCCCAATAGATGCCATGTGCTTGTTGTAAAATTAAATGAAGCTTCGTTTTCTATAGGTTTTCACCTCAGAGTGTACTAGACAAAGTACTAGGACATTTCGAATGCAAAGCTTCTTGAAACTGACAAAGCACGAGCAGAGGCTCAAAAACTCACCATATAACACTTAAAGCTCTTATTACAAGAAACAAAGCTCAAACACTCGAACAATGTTCAGCCAAACACACTCTGAGACACACTCAGAACAAGCTGACTTAAATGCCACTCTCTGATAAGCATTTGTGATATGCTGAAGATGTTCCAACACAATCCATATAACATCTGATCAGTGTAGCTTCCTTTCTAATGTGGACATGTGGCGTTCTGACAAATTGTACATAGTATCTTATACATTACAACCAGCAAAAGTGCATTTACACTGGTTGTGAAACCCACTTAAATTGGCTCCTGAACGTACTTCTTAGCAGGTGGGTGTAACTGGCATCGAATTGACAATGGATGATAATTAAACAAACCGTCACTACACAAGTCATCAAAATGTATGATTGTTCAGTTACTGTAATCATATTGGCATCTTGCGCAAAGTGTACTCGGTGTAATGTATATCTGTCCTCACAGGGTCTGGGGGTCCCACCTTCACGATTGGAAAGTCAGTCTGGCTCCTCTGGGGAATTGTCTTCAATAACTCGGTCCCTATAGAAAATCCTAAAGGCACAACCAGCAAGATTATGGTCCTGGTGTGGGCCTTTTTTGCTGTTATCTTTCTAGCCAGCTATACTGCAAATCTGGCAGCCTTCATGATCCAAGAGCAGTATATTGACACTGTATCAGGGCTAAGTGACAAAAAGGTAAGAAACGCATTGCATATAGATTTTTTATCCATTCATTCATTATTCATTCATTCTCTTATCCACTTGGTTGATAAATTTTGACCCAGATGTTTCCTGTTACATTTCCTGGAAAATACATCTCAATATATACTTCAGTTATCAGCATCTTTGTGAAAAGCAAAGCAATATTCAATTATGAAAAGTAGAGGGACCTCCAGAAAGCGAAGGCAAAGGGTTCATCACTCACAGATACAAGACTAGGTAAACCCCAGGAGGCGGATTAATAGATTTGAGAGGAGTGACACATGGTTGTATTAATATATGCAGATTTCACAGGCACTGCGCTTCAGTGTAAACTAGGGTTGAATTTAAAAGTCTTATTCTAAGGCTGATCCTACTCTATTCACAGGGATTAGAGAAGGTTTGAAAGGAAATGACAAGATTGTTCACAGCATGCAGAAAGCAGGATTACATACTCTCACCTTTATGCCTATAAAATACTTGGGAATCGGGAAGAAAATGAGGCAGTTTCTATCTGAGAAAAATTGTCAATCAAATGTGATAGTAATCACAAAGCGTATACAGCAGATTTGTTGTGTGTTAGATTAATGCTCCTATTCAGTGAAAAATACTTTCTGCTTGACATGTAAGAGACACGTAGCTGCAATGTTTCACAAGTTGTCGACTGGAAGTGATTCTGGACTGGCAAACTTAGCTCTGCTCCTATAACGATCGAACGAGGTATCAACAAGACATCCAACCAGAGTTCACACTTTGTCTTCTCCTCCAGTTCCAGAAACCCCAGGAGCATTACCCCCCATTTCGCTTTGGCACAGTCCCAAACGGCAGCACCGAGAGAAACATTCGCAGCAATTACCCTGACATGCACAGTCACATGACCAAATACAACCAGAAAGGAGTCGAAGAAGCACTCAGCAGTCTCAAAACAGGGTTTGTAATCTTATCTAAACTTTTTATGAAGTAAAAATCAGTTAAAGCAGCTGGTCTTTACTCCATCTTAAACACCCCACTATTATGTCAGATAAATTGACAATAATTTGTTTGATGTAATTACATGTAATTGTACAGTATGTAATTATTACCACCAAGATGCACATTACTGTCTGTGCTGCAGGAAGCTGGATGCCTTTATATACGATGCTGCAGTGCTTAATTACATGGCTGGCAAGGACGAGGGATGCAAGCTGGTGACCATTGGCAGTGGCAAGGTGTTTGCTACCACGGGCTACGGCATTGCTCTTCAGAAGGACTCTCGTTGGAAACGCCCCATAGACTTGGCTCTCCTCCAGTTCCTGGGAGATGGTAACGTCCCATCAGGAGACCAAACCTGCTGCACAATTAATATCCTCACTCTCTGTGTGGAGCCATCACTGTGGCTTATAATATTACCAAAGACTTGTAAACTCATAGGGCATATGTAGTGGAAGCTTCATGTAATAAGCTTTCCAGATTACAAAGATATTTGTATTGTACCATTTGCTTTAGGTTGAAATGACAGTTTCACAGTATTCTTTTAAAACACAACCTGGATTTGAGAAAAACTATTTTATTTGATTGAAATAGTTCATAAATAAATAAATACATTTTTCTGTGTTTTAAGGGGACACACAAAGACTGGAAACTGTGTGGCTGTCTGGGATTTGCCAGAATGAGAAGAATGAGGTAATGAGTTCCAAGTTGGACATAGACAACATGGCAGGTGTCTTCTACATGCTGCTGGTGGCTATGGGCCTTAGTCTGCTTGTCTTTGCTTGGGAGCATCTGCTTTACTGGAAACTCAGACACTCAGTACACAAATCTGATCGCATGGACTTCCTCTTGGCAATCAGCCGGGTAGGTTTGAATGTCTGTACTTTATCCTGTTATTTAAACAGGACTGTAGTTGTGAGCCTATTAACAATTAGAAAAGTTATCAAATGAGTAGTGATTTACTGTACTGATGAGTAAGGCTATTGTTAGATGTTGGCTAAATGAATTTCCATTTCCTACCCACACCACCCGGCCAAAACTTTAAATCCATGCATAGACCAAGTAACATATAATGCTGAACATAGAGTGCATCTATACTGGGCAAGTGAGAGTCGGACCTTGGAGCATGTGAAGAACGTCTGATTCAATGAGCCCATTTTATGCCCACTCTTCAACTAACTAAATGCACATTTCAACTCAGGTGCTCAGTGTTAACAGCAGTTGCTGAGGGCCTGGGTTCAAACACTGGGTAAGGATTGCAGCATAAAAGTCAGACATATAGAAGGTTTGTGGAAGCATGCAGTCAAACAAACAATCATCACTTACAGTCTTTTTCAAAAATGTGCATAAATAAATAGAAAATGTACATATTCGTATTTATTTACATTGTAAATGTAGAGCTTCTCAGCAACACACGTCAGCATTAGGTATGAATATCACTGCCGTTATCTAGTTTACTGTAACGTCGTTAAGCCAAACTTGACTCTTACCAAAAAATAGCCATGAAACAGAGGTAGACAAGACTGTATACAAATATCAATAACTAATTGTTGGATATTGTGCCTTTTTCAGGGCATCTACAGCTGCTTTAATGGTGTTGAGGATCAGGCAAAATCTGGCAACTTGCAGAACCTTGACGTCAGAACAAACTATGCCCAAGCCAATATGTTGAAAATGCTACAGACTGCCAAGGACATTGTCACTTCAGCAAAGGTGGAAAATTCTTTGGACAATGCCACAAAAACCATAGAGAACTGGAGTCGGAAAGGGGGAAGTCTACCAACACAGGTTCCACATGTGACCACCACTGAAACCCTCCCTGGTCCATTTTCCTTCAATACTAAAGTCAGTGAAAACCAAACATCCCAATTACAATGCTCTTTAACACCTCCAGCCACACAACATTATGCTGACACTGCTAGTCCAGTGCATGCACCCAACCATAGACTGATCCCACGACCCACTCCTCTGCTTTACAGCCTTCCTTCCAGATCTTGTTCACTGTACAATGGTGTGCTTCCCATATCTAGCGTCAGCACACCTCATTTAGCAATGCACAATTCACATTCCCAAAAGCCAGATCACAGAAGCTCTCCTTTCATGACATACAGTAACATACAGGTACCAGACATATATGCTGAGCACCAGGAGTCATGCAACATCTTTAAAGGCCCCAGATGGAAAAATAGATCCCACAGTTGTTTAGTGGAGTCTGTGGATCTTAGAGGATTACATGATTACAAAGCCCATACTGTATGTCTTGCAGATGTCCAATCAAAGCAATTTGCACATGATGTACCCTCTGCTTGCATGGTAAGTCACAATCATCCTGGAGCCGATACCTGTAATTCATGCATCAAGGCATATAAATCTGACCTGGATGGTCTGCCTCTAATTAGAAAAAGGAAACTCCATCACAGACCTTCCTTCCTCAAGGCCACCTGGGGACCAGGCAGGGTGCGATCTTCAAGTGAAAGACCTCATGCCCCAGTTTCCTCTCAAGTACACATGCCAGATCTGTTCCCTTTCACAGGCATCTATGGAAGGGGGAAAAATAAAAGGGATTACCCATTGCCTATGGAGCATATTTACCTTCACTCTTTTTGCCGCCAACCCAGAAGAGGACAAAAGCTCAGGCACTCCCAGTCCACATATCTGCCCTCTTACAGGGAGGCAATACATCACAATGGTGTGAGGAGGGCAAACAGCCTAGTACACAGACAATATTCATACCCTGAACTGCCAGCCTACCGCAGCCCCCTGCCATATGGACCAGCTGAGTTTCCTTACATGGGCCATCCCAGTGACAGTGTTTGTAGGGAGTTTAGAACCCCATTAAACCTACAGGATTACAATCTGCTTCCTGTTCCAGGCAGCAGGATGCTTCACAGAGCCAGTAGCCCAGGGGTACCTATGACATGGGGCAGGATATCCAGTCAGGAGTCTGAGGTTTAAGTTCAGTTACATTATCTTTCCCCTGCTACAATTAGGGGTCCCAACAGTTGATCATTTCCTCGTTAGATTTGAACAGGTTATATGCCGGATGCCTTTCCAGATGCAACCCTTTCCCATTCCAGCAGCTGGCTCTACCCACTGATGCTCATTTGAGATGCTCTGCCTTTGATTCTTGCAAAAAATACAAACCTTGTAAATTATTTTCAGCAGTCTTTTATCCATTAAGGTGCAATAATGCTGTGATTGTAGAAGGGACGAATGTATAATGAACGAGAAAACCCTTAGTATGGTATTTGAATATCTATAGTGTATTTCCTTGGTCCAGTCATGGCCAAGGATGTTATTCCTCAAAAGAATGCTTAGTTCAATAAAGTGGTTTGAAGATGGTCATAGATAAAAACAGTATCTTTAGTCAAATGTTATTGTTAATGTTCTTGTTATTTTTAGGTAAATTTGATATTGTACGATTGTAATCGTATTTATTAATAATTACCTATGGCTGATTATTATGGGTTTTTTCAAGTTTTTGGTTCCTCTCTCTCTATCCCCTTATCTCTCTCACTCTCTCTCTTTCTCTCTCTCTCTCTCTCTCTCTCTCTGTATGAGTGTGCGAGATTTTGAATAACAACAAATAAATAACAATAAAATGATATTCTATAATTATCATGATCAATTACTTTCGTAAATCAATAAACCATATCAGTATATTTTATGTAATTTGTGTCTTATTTAAAAGGGACAAAATATACTTGAATCAATTTTAGACACTAAGTCATTGTCTTATCCGCCCATCCAGGTCAGAGTTGTGGGAGAGCTGGGGCTGTGGCAGTAGCCAGTGGCACAGGGCTCAAGACATGTACAGCCCTAGACAGGGCATCAATCACTCTTAGGGCATGTACACTCATATACGCACTAAAGGCACTTTGGAAACACCGATAAATTAACTAACACACATTTGTGGAATATGGGAGGAACTGGAGTACCCAGAGAAAACCTATGCAAGCATGAGGAGAACAAGCAAATTCCACACAGGCAGAGTCAAGGTCAGGATCAAACCACTGCACCATGGTGTTCCCTATATTAAGCATTTCTGTCTATATTCAGTATCACTGAACTTATACAGTAAGTGAAGAGTCAGTTCTCATAGATCAATGTGGTGGATGTAAGAGACATGAGTAGATAACTTTGATGTATGGGCCTGCTAGCTGCAGACCAGTTACATCCGTCCACCATCAAAAGCTGGTTGGTTCATGACTTTGGAGCAATGGTTGCCTGATCAGATGATTATGTTGATATGATGATAATGTTTAAGTACAGTGCAACCTCTGAATTAAACTTGGTTTCTAGAAGACCGTTCCAACTCTGAACCAAAGATCCCTATAAGAAGTAATGTAGAGAGGATGATTGTCTTTTACTCTTGTATTTGTGTATATATATATATACACACTATAATTATAATTCATATCATATTAATACATAGTAACCGCTCTCAGTTCCGCCACTCCACTTCCAAAAAAAAAAGAAAAAAAATTCATACTAACTTAACCCAAAACTGGAACTGGCAGGAGAAGAGAGAATTGTGTCCTCTTCCAAAAGAAATCACAGCATCGACTCTCTACCTTTCTTATGATTAATTTTGGACAATGTAAGCTAACTACGAACAAAGTTAACTTAAACAAACTTGTTTTTGGCATGTCTTGTACTATGACTGCAGCAGCGTCACTGAGGGGTTGTATGAAATCGTGTGAATTAGGTGTGACTGAAGTCTTGTACATAAAACAGACTATGTAGTGATCAGTAATAAGGAAACCTGAACAATTTCAGACACATCCTGAAGCTGTGACATGGGAAAGTTTTACTGATGTTAAAAGTCGGAATTTTTGCCTGACAATTGGGGGCAAAAATGTTTGAAAGGACTGTTCTAATTAATCGAATAAAGAAGCGTTCATATTCCAGGGTTACACCATACTCTGTTTACACTTTTTTTTTCAAAAATAAATACACTGCTTACACAAATTAAGGGAAATATCCCCTAATGAAATATGGAATGAAGTTTGGTCACTGAGCATATAACCCTTGCTGACTTGTGCATTGAACTGTCCATCTGCTCACCAATACCGTACAATAAAACTGCATACAAAGTGTAAAAAAAAATCTGAATTGTTATATGAAACTATAAGATAAAGAATATAATAATATTCAATCGTGTCAAAATCGTGAGGGTCCTACTACTGTTATGGGTGTCTAATTAAAACTAATCTGAATAGTGATTATGCAAAGTGGTGGAATGTACCAAAACTGTCTTTTACTCCTAGATCTCATTACGTCCAATGTCCCCATCTCATCGTGTTCCTCCAAGAAACCAAGGTGACCTGAACTGAGGTAATTATGCAGTGAGGCTTATGTTGTCTCCTGATAAGAAGCTTCTCTTCAGTGAGTGGAGCATCTGAGAATTCCAACACTGAGAAACCTACATTTTCCAATTATTGGGATTTGCTTTGTTATTGCTGCATTGTGAATTATTACTCTATAAATAGCTTTTAAACAGGCTGCCATGATTCACTGCTGGCTTTATACTCTCCACGTTTATTATATTTATTATCATATATATTGTAATCGTTTGATCATTGCAGGGCATCACACACTCTCTCATTCACAGCAACAGTAGCCAATCCACTGACTGGAGGTGAAAGAAAGCATGTAGACATGCAGTGAACAAGCCAAACTCATAATAAGAATCCAGAAGCAAGAGTCACTGGA
Source organism: Parotocinclus haroldoi (assembly GCA_034779995.1). Taxonomy (NCBI): domain Eukaryota; kingdom Metazoa; phylum Chordata; class Actinopteri; order Siluriformes; family Loricariidae; genus Parotocinclus; species Parotocinclus haroldoi. Next base: position 24,865 of record JAUZST010077701.1, on the reverse strand, counting down.
TGTGCAGCTCCAACACCACCTGATGCATCACCATTCCTTCGTTTAAAAAGGATTAAAGATATTTTGTGATAGTAATGATGCAGTATTTGCCTGTGAAAGCATCATGGGAGGCTGGCCACTGATCACAGAAAAAAATAACCAGCAATATATCAAGCCACAGGTACCTACCAAGACAAATGACATGAGTTTAAAAGACGTGGCAGTTGTTTTCCGCTAGATCCATGTGTAATAAAGACAATGAGCAAGAACAAGATTATGAAAACGTTAATAATTCATTGCAGAATTCATAATCATAAGCTGTTCGCTCACATTAGCAGAAGTCTGTACCATCATGAGACTCTGTTGTCATAATATAACTACTGTACATGATACTGTCCTTGATCATCCATGGCATGCAAGTGAAAGTCAAGGGTAAGACAAAATCTTTGTAAGCCCTGTAGTTTCAGTCCTAACATTTATTCAAATTGTTAATAGCTACACAAACTCCGAAATACACCCACACAAATGAACTCATGGGTAGCATGGCTGCCTCACAGATAGAAGGTCCTGGGTTCAGTCCCACAGTGGAACAGCCTTGGTCATCTAAGACATGTTCCCATGTCTGTGTAGGTTTACTCTGGAGTCCAAAGGTTAATTAATTATGTTGAATTGGCATTAACTTGAGTGTATTTAATACGCGCACACACTCTCACACACACACACACACACACACACACGCACACACGCATGCACACACACACACACACACACACACATATACACACACACCACTGCCTCACAGCAAAAAGGTCTGCATGTCTTCCCTGTGTCTACATGGGTTTACTCCAGTTTCCTCCCACAGTCCAAAGACATGCGTGTTCGCTTAATTGGTGTCTCTAAAAAAAGTCCAGAGGCTGTGTGTGTGCCCCACAATGGATTGACGCCCATCTAGGGTTGTTCCTGCCCTTGAGCCCAGATTTGCAGGGCGGGCACCGACCATGCGGAAAATAATGGATGGATATATATATATACTGCTATATACTGCTCATAAGAACTAGGGAATACTTCATGATTAAATATCCCCTAATTTTTGTGAACAGTGTAAATTTAACCTTATCTGTGTCACTGAAATGGCCACTGGTGCTGATATCAATGTGAAATAAACAAACAAACAATTATGAATGTGTTGCTGAAATTGTACATGCTACTTTTCCGTTTATGCCTAAGGCACCACTGTAAAACAGTCAATAGTCAAAAACAGTCAAAATATGTCAGATGTTCTGTCTTCAAATGTCTTTGCAGTAACCCAGTATTACTAGTATCAGCAGATCCCTTGCAAGGCCTCATACTGTATATAAGAAATGCATGTGTGTTTGAGACAGAGGACTACTGTAGACTGCAATGGAAGGGAACAGATACACTTGCATCCCTGCTGATATACCAAAAAGCCTAATTTTTAAATAATTATTTTTTTTCTCTCTGTGAGAGATAAAAATAACACCTCTAATAATTACAGAGTACAAGCGTAAATTATTCACAATTAATTCACTGTAACAAGCAAACCCAAACACAAAACATCCATAATAATAAATATTAAAATAGATAGCAACATTGTTCCCATTATGGAATATAAATTTCTTTGTTGTGTTTCACAGTCAGGAGGTTAACTATGGAGCGGCCTGAATAAACCCTGTAACTGTTTATCATACTCTCTTTTGTCCTTACAAGGTGACAGTCACAGCAGTGCCTTGGCTCATAGCATGGCAACAAATTAACAGCCCCTAGGTTGTGATGCAATCTGCCCCTAGTAAGAGTGAGACCACACTTCCATGGGTTGCCAATAAGTACTTGGAAACCAATTCCAGTCTAATTAAGAAGAGTCTGAACCACTTACCAGGATTGCAATAATGACTGCTATGTAAACCCTACAACTTTATAGACTACAACTTTTACAATTACAACCTTAAACTAATGCATGCAAAACAGTATAAGATGGTTTTGTCAACCTTTACGAAAGGTCCACGATGCAACATGTGACATGTCTTGTGACTTTTGACTCACCCTGTAGTTACATGGGTACTATGTTTAGTATCTGACTTCACCATTGTAAATAAATAGTGTAAGGTGAGCATGAATAATTTAGAACTGTGAAAAAAGAAGAGGGAAAAGTGGAAGGGAGAGTCCCAGGACTCAATCTGTACAGGAGTCATTCAATTTTTAGGTCTTGGTAGAGGTTCTCCCAGAGGAAATCATTTTAGAGGCAAGAGTAGTCTTTTCAGCCTATTGTGTAAATTACCCATACAGTATAAGTCAAGGACACTGTGTCACTTCCTTGACTGGAATAAATGCAAACTCGATGTTAGCTCTTTGCATACTCACTCACTATTTCACCCTCTCTATACATCATACTCCTATGTAGTACAAATCCAGACTGACACCTACTGTGTGTTTCTTATATAGATCCATTTGTGCTTTGTGTAAATTGAATGATTTATTACTTTAAGCAATTCATTATTCTTGCAAGAAAAGCAAGTTCCAGCAGGTGTATGGAAGACAGGTAATAATGCATGCATAACAGTCTGTTTACATGTCTACACTTAAACATTATTTAAAAGAGTTTTCATCACAGGTTTTATGTGTGGCTTGTCAGTTTAGAGTCTCTGGATGTCTACAAAGAATATTTGTGGGCTAGTGGTTAGGGTACTGGACTATGGATCAGAAGGTTCAGGGTTCAAATCCCATCTCTGCCACAGTTGGGTCACTGAGCAAGGCCCTTAACCCACAGTTAGTTGAACTGTAAGAATGTATTAATTGTAAGTCGCTCTAGATAAGGGCTAAATAATGAAAATTTAAACATTAACTGTTTTCAACTATATCTTTTTAGTAATTGATATAGAGAAAATGGAGATACTGTGCATTGTATTTTTCAATGTACCAAAATGTATGCTAAATAGGTCAATGCTTTTATATCTACGACACGAAATATGAAATTCTACTGACATATTTAGTATTGCTCAGTTTGTTTTACCCTGTTTAAACTTCTATTTCTATTCTAATTACAATACACATTTCACAGGCTTGTATGTACACGGACCAGCGCCACCTCATTTTCTTGGCCCATGATTAGTGCTCAGTAGACACGTCAGGGAGAAAACCTGTAAGCCAGGCCTCACATGCCATTACACCACTCACACAGACACTGAAAATGGGCACTATTACTCCTGATACATTTCCTAGTTTGTGCACTAACAATGTATGGCTGTTAAAGTACACCAATTATATTGTGTTTGTTTTAAAAAGATCATCCATTTATATTTAGTACGGCAAGTGTATCATCAAATTATATTTAATCAAATCAGAATGCCCTCAACTAGCACTGCACAGCTGTTTGCTACACACGGCATACAAATTAAATATATATGATTATTAAAACCTGGCTTATGTCAAATGACATTCAGCAGAATATACTTAAAACCATTCTCAGTTTCCACTTATGCAGCGCACCTAACTTACCTCATGTTTTGGTTAGTACATTGATGTATCAGTAGAAAAGGGTATAGTGTATTTTTTATCTAAACTTTACTACAAATAATAGTTCTTAAATAATTATAGCTTAAAAATATGAAATAATATTATTTTAGTTGATTCATTTAAAAAAATCTATTGGTTTGTATACAGCCTATAGCACACACAATATAACAAAAACATTTTAGACAGAAAAACTGTGCAACGTATTAGGAAATTCCACAGTGTACCTAGGAGAACTGGCACAGTTATAAAGCAAAAGGCTAGATCTGCCAAATATTGATTTTGTGTATTATTTTTTTAATTCAGTAATATTTAGTCATCATTTATGGAGAACAATTCCTTTGCATATTTTCTTAAATGAGTCTAAGGCATTCACACAGTCCTGCACAAAACTGTAATTAAACTGTATCTGTAAACTGTAATTATGTGAAGGAACTAAATAACATAACGTATTAAATGTGAACTTGAAGAGGTCTACTTAAATAGATTTTACAGGCTTCAGTTCAGCTTCACAGTCTCCCCCTTATCACACACTCTGTGGAACAGGCTTTGAAAACAATTCCAGTCTAGTCAAGCACCACAAATTTAACATTTTTATCCCTCTATAAAAGCCTTAGGACAGTAAGCAATAGATAAAAAGCAAATACAAACTGTGATCCATTGATCATTAAAATAGATACAACTACCTGTGCTTCTGGATTGATTAAGCGCAAAGAGTTGTTCCTTTTCAATTAGGACAAAATTTTCATTTCACAGAATAATGTGTCCTCGGTTTAGAGCAGGTGTTCTTACTGCCAGCATGAGGGAGATCCTTTAAAAATGCTGAAATTCCTTGCAATGGTCAACAAATACAAAGGTCTAAAAATCAGAAAATAAAATGACCATTTTATCCTTAGTGCACGAGCACTGCATTGTATGGTGTGCTTGCTATGGTGAAACAAAGACTGAAACACCTGAGGGGAACACTTCTGTTTCTGTCGAACATGCAGTGCCCTTTTCCATGATGGGGTGAAGAGTATTATTTAGCTTGTAAATTAATATAGACTCATGATCTAGAACAGAGATTCACATTAACTGGGTACAGACCAGTGGAAAGCTTTGGGTTGTTTGGTCCTGGGTGCCTAACTGGGGAAGAAACTGTTATTTCACAAATTAAATAGGTAAAGCTGTTTTCAGATCTTCAATCGGTTCAGAGGGCACTGGTGAAAATGCTTGTTTGGAGCTTTGAGAATGATTCATACTGCTGTATGAGAATGACCCACACACCTCAAAGCTTTTGAACAACTATTTGAAGACCAAAGAAGATTAAGGACTGCTGATTGGCATGGATTTTCCTCCTCTGTAACCTGCCTACACTCGATCAAGCGTTAATGGGGTCTCTTGAAAACAGAGAAAACCAAGTGTTCAGTAACATCACAAGAGTGTCATTGGAATATTGTGAAATCATGCAGGATGAGCATGGATGAAGACTCCAGCTTGAGTGCAGTCTGTCATTTATGGATCGAGAAGAACATACCCAATACTAATAAATTCTGAAATATATCACAATATTTTAGAAAAATTCAGAAAGATCTTTAAATCTTCTTAGACCCCATCGTAATGTACATTAAAAAAACATGCATTTTGTACAAAACTTTGTAATCATATAGATCACTGTCATATATAACTCATCATTTTGTTTCGACATCAGTGGCAATATATATGGCAATCACACAAATCTAGCAATAATCCAATTAACCTAACCAATAATGACTTTAAAAACTTGCTAAAACGTACACTTTAATTAATATTGTGGTGATTATTTTAACAAATGACCTTAAAAAAATAACTTACTCTTTCCTTTTATCATTCATCATAATTCATGTTATTCGCTATGATTCTGATTTCAGATTTTAACCTCTGGGATATGTTAGTGACATTCCTTGTTTACCTTGGAAATAGTTTCTTTTGTCAGATAAAATCGCCTTCGAGGGGATTTCATTGATTATATGCATGAAGGTATGACAGAAAAAGGGTAAATGTTGTTCTTCTTGACAATACTTGTATAAAAATTGTTGGTATATCTGTTATTTCTGATGTGAGGTGTACAGATGCTGGGATTGATCTGACTGCATTCAGCAAAGCCTAACTCTAGTTTCTAACTCTCAAGAGAATGTAAAAGCAATACTCACAAAGTCTCCTATGAGATTTTGTGTATTGTAAGAGTGTATTATTTTATTTACAGTGATTGTGTTGTCACGAGAATTGGCAAGTCTAACAGATTTTCCATACTAATTAGGATAACAATTATTCCGTTCTGCCATGTGAATGTTTATCAAATTCTGAAAATTATATTATGTCTATCAGAAGATGCACTGAACAGCACATATACTGCTCACACAAATCAATATGTATTCAAAAAGTATAAGACAAGTTTCTGTTCTAAATATATACTGGAAGCTAGGAGATTTATTTATCCTTTTGTGCCTCTTCCTTGTGTGACAAATTACTTGACATTTAAAGAGTCATTAGCCATGTTAAGATTAATTCATATATATTTAATACACAGAGAGTTGTGCTTTTAAACAAAACAAAAGATGGATATCTTTCTTAAATGGCTTCAATTAACACAACATGTCTCTCCTAAATACAGTTCAATTTAGTTTTCATTTGAAAAAGGACCTGCATTGACTTCTAGAAAGAATTCTTACCTAGAAGCTACTTTTATTCACAAGCTGTTTACTTACCAGCGTAAATATTACTTCTTTTTGAAATAATGACAATTGTGAATAATAAGAATTGTGACTAGTGCCATGAGGCTCTTATTATTTTTTAAATGTTTTACATAAGGTATTAAATCATTCTCTTAGAAATGTGCAGGCAGCTATGATGCTATGATGACATGGTGCTATAAATCAGCAAACTAAAAGTAGCTGTTCCAAAAGTACACTGCCTAATTTATAAAAAAAAAAACTTAGACAAGACCCCTAATTGGAATCTGATAGTAAACTGGGTTAAAGTGTTTAGAATTAGGTGCTAACAGCAGTCAAAGCATGTTATTCATTCTGTGATTACTGTCCTTCGTGTCAGATTGACCGACATGCTCACAAAGGAGTAGAGTTAAATTAGAAGAAACAAGATTGTGAGACCTTTTTTGTTGAGACAAACATGATTAAATGGGCTGTGGATAAATTCAGGGTCTAAAAGTTAATGGGTGATAAGTCGAAGAAATACGCTGTCCAAGGACATTACACACTGTCAGTTACACAGAGGGACAATGCGCAGAAGTGTCATTATTTTGTTTGCTCTGTGTTGTTATTTGTGTCATACAACATGAGACAAGCAATGAACATAAAGGACAAGGCTTTTACTTTAGAGGTAATATTTCATAGTTTTACCCAATATTTCTTATAGAATAGCTTCTTCCAAGACCAGTGCTATATGTCTTGTATAAGAGAATAATCAAAGATAGAGGCATCTGTTTTCATCTTGCTTATGATCTATTGTCATTGCCCTACCAAGGATTTTTATGACGTTACAATAGATCAAATGAGGAACAACATTTTTATAGCATCTGTGGTGAGTAGATTAAGAATCTGTATCTCATGTTTCTCCACAGATTACTATGAAAACCTGCATTTTTGAAAAGCAAGGTTTCAAATTCAATAAGTTGCTCTTGAAAGAAATGCAAGAGTCGTAGTGCAATGTATATTGAGAACAATACCCTTTATGTGCATTTGCTGCACAACAAATCTTTCTATGAATTGTTTCTTCCATACAGTACCTCCAGGGGAGCTAATTGTATTTGGGTTATATAAGAAATAAGCATTTTTAAATGTGCTATAATGTTTTAAAAAAAGGTCTCTCTCTCTCTCTCTCTTACAGCTAAAAGTAAATATTACTTCAGTCGAATAACTGATATTCAGTCAAATGTTGAATCTTACCCAAAGGGGGACAGGTTTACCTATTGAGCCTGGTTCCTCTAAAGCTTTTTTACTTCTGCACCTCCAGATTTTTTCTAAACACTGAATTGCAAAATATTTTAAGTGTTATGAGAAGACACAAGTGTGTCTTGGCTACAGTCAAGCATGGTGGAGGGAATGCCATTGTTTGGGCCTGCATGAATGCTGTCTGCTGTGGAGAGCTACAGTTGAGGGAACCATGAATATCAACATGTGCTGAAGCTGTTAGGGTTCCTACCTTTGCCCCGGAGAGTTCGGCCATCCTCTCCGATCACCACTACAGAACTATCGATGAGGCGGCTTATCGTAACAGAAGCAGACCATGATCCCCTCCCTTCCAAAACTGGGCAGCAGGGCAATATTCCGACATGATAATGAGCCCAAACACACCTTTGAGACAACCATTAGTTGCTAAAGAAAGTCACTGTAAAAGTGCTGTACTGGCCAAGCATGTTTCAAGATCTAAACCCTATTGAGCATCTGTTGAGGAGCACAAGCTCTCTAACATCCACCAGCTCTGTGACGTTGTCATGGAGGAGTGGAAGATGATTCCAGTGGCAACCTATAAAGAAACAGCTTTGGATTTGGTATGAATGTAATGTCAGTATTGTGAGATGGTAAGCCTGCACATATGTTCATATGTAAAAAAAAAAAAAACGACTTACGGAAATCATGGCACTTTTTTGCATAGGGTTTACAGTAAGGTCTTTCATTTCTCCTACCTATGATGAGTCTTAATTAAAATGAAATATAGTAGGGATTATTTTACTAGAAAATGACTTGGTTGTGACAAAACAGCACATTTTAACACAACAATAAATATTTAGCATTTCTATTTAAATCCAAATAATGAAATAGCACAAGGATTCATTAGCCCCATACAATTCAGAAGGCTGCACAGGAGATGTGCTTTTTATTTTGAATATTCCAGTTAGAAACTGGGTTACTCAGAGTACAAATGTCAAAAAAGACATCACATAGTCTGTCATGTTAGGATATATATGACCATATTCTCATTTAAATCCGAGGAAGCATAGGTGTGGATAGTTGAAAATAAACTTGGCACCAGACAGAAGGACCTGCTGATTGTGAGTGAGTGAGTCAACGAAGCAGTGATGTGCAGGCAAGTCACTCGCACCTTTAATAAGGCCAGCTGACAGGCTGATAATCACCACCCCAAATTAGGCCACTTCAGTCCTCTGGCCTGCAGGGGTTTGGGACTGGCCGTGTTTAAAAGGAAATTTATAAATTCTTTTGGTCTACAAGGATAATTTTAATGCATTTAATACTGATTGTTTCCAAGGGGCTTTGTCTCCCACATTGTTCACATCCAAATTGTTTAAAAAGAGAGATGTCCCAATATCTTTATTTAGTAAATAGAACCAGGTTCTACAGGGCTCAACAGAACTAAAAACAGATGAAAACATGAAGCTCCAGAGTAGCATTTGAATGCATGAGACCAGAGAAAGCTCTATGTAAAAGATTAAAACATTTCTCAAAAATGATTTAATTAATTAATTAACAAACTGAATAAATCACTCCCACAATATGAGAGGGAGAAGGAAAATAGTATTTCAGACAGGTCTGCCAAATGCTGGTCCTTGCTTGGACGTATGTCTGGCAGATGGGACACAGGGTTTGGATGTCATGTGAAAGATGGCATGCCAAATGCTTCTCCTCTTACGCATTTGCCCTGCTGATGACAGATTGAAAGCAAATAGGTGGGCGCAATAAAAACAACCACCTGAGAACTTGGAACTAAGCTGAACTAGAGTAAGCAGGCCAGTCTGATTGATGTCACACACCCAGCACAAAAAGTCAATTAAAGCCACATTAGAGCATAATGAGGCCACTGTTTGCAAACCTGAGTCAAATATAGAAGCAACTCAGAATGAGAAACTGTACTGCATAAGCCTATGATTACCAAACTATAATTGCATAAGTGCATCTTTAAAAGTCATATATTTTTAATATTTGTTATTAGTAATATTTAATATGTCTGGTGGAAAAGCATAACCATCAAACCAGCACTGTTCTATCCAGTGACAGCAGGATGCTTTTAATTATTCCATACCACATACAGCCTTTTGTCCGAAATCTCGGCATGTACAGTTTTCCCTCGCCACTTCGCGATTCACTTTTTCGTGGACTCGGTGCATCACGGGTTTTCAAAAAAATATTAATGAAAAACATATATCGCGGATTTGCGAGTTTTTGCGGACCTTGATCTGCACATGCGCAGTACCTGTGGTTTAGTTAACGTATACATGTACATGTATTTGGTTAACTTTTACATAAAAACATCACAAAATGTATAAAAACATATTTCAAAATATGAATTATAACAAAAAAGGAATGTTATAAATAATATACGCATATATAATATATACATATATCTACATATATAATATATAATATAGCACCAAAAATGAGAAGTAAGACCAGAGCATCGGCCGTCTGAGTCGCTACTTGCCGACGTGACAAGTTTTTGTGTGCGGTGTGTTCACTGTTTGTGAAAGTTTCAATATAGACTGAATTCATTCAAGCCCTACAATGCCACCCAAACGTTCTACCGCAAAAATAGTGTAAAATACTTAAATAAATTCCTTACTTCACAGATTTTTAGCTTCCTTACTTCACAGATTTTCGTTTATCGAGGGTGGTCCTGGAACGTAACCACCGCCATAAACGAGGGAACACTGTATTTCAAAAGAGAATTTCTGAGGAGCACTTCTGTAATATTCCTCACAATTCACTGCAGTTTTCGTAAACACAAATGTACATATATAAAGATACGACAATTAAGGGTATTCATAAGTTCTAAATATATTAGCATATATTCATTTTTGTCAATGATACTCTGACTGAAACTGTAAAACTTTAGCAGGTTGATCAGCTAAGGGGGAAAACTTCACACTTCTCCATGTTAATTTTTCATTGACTTCCATTTATTGCCTGACCATTTATCAGGCACATTTCGGGATCTGGGCATCTGTGGCTTTGGGTTTGAAGCTAATTAAAGTGAGACCACATCGGATGGTCCCTCGTGAACTAGCCTTTATAGATTGACAAAGAGCTTTAATCAGCTACCAGCTGGATGCATTTATTTCCCAGTAAAAAAAAACGGTGAATTTAATGTTAGCTGATTGTATTATGAACACACTGTGGTATAACTTTGTATAGCAGTTTCAGTAATAGATCTGTGCCATACAAATAAAATGTACCTGCCATTTACTGAACACCTTAAGTAAAATGAGAATCAGTAGCAAATCAGTCTCAGTCTTTTCTCAGGTTTTTTTTAATCCGATTCTCTTGGTGAGATTCAAGGTGAATTAAAGTTTTAGTGTTGACCCTGCATACACTAATTAAGGTCAGATGGAGGTCCAGAACCTATTGAATTGATTGATGCAGAAAACAGTGCTCTCGGTTTGGGATACAATAGAAATGCCCATAACAGCACGGCCCAACCTTAAGCCCAGTTCAAGTTTGAAAATGAGGTCCATTAGCCACAAGAGCTGCGCTTTGAAATTTAATTCTATTACTTATTTAATAATAAATATCTTACATATTGAAGTTTGTTTATCTGTTTGTATGTTTAGTCTGTGCAATGTCTGCCATTTTTGGACATCTTTTGATGTCTACCAGAGACAGTGTAGCAAGAAGCGGTGTACATCAAGAACCATAATGTCAGTCCTCCCATTGGGAGTAGATATGCCAAAAGCTGTGTGTATAATAATCTACTGAATGGTTGGTGCTGTTACAGCTCCAGAGGCCAAGTTTCTAGTTCCAATCACAATCTATGTCAACTTTTCAGGTTCTTCCATCATTCCAAAGATATGTTTGGTCAGTTGATGCCTCTGAATTTTCCTAGTAGGTGTCTGCATCTGTCTTGCAATATAAATGGTTCCCTGTACTTGTGCCATATAGTACCCTGCTCCCACAATCCTGAACTGGATTCAGAAGGTATGGAAAGGAATGAATAAATGACCTTAAGACATTAGGCAGCAATTGGTTTATCCCCAAGGAACCTGTATGTGTATTTAAGAATCTTTAATGTGATAAACCTATCTATAAGTTAGGTCACTTGTAGAATCATAGCAAAGATTGATAAAAAAAAAAAGAATAAGATACATGATTGGCACTTTAGAATCCAAAATTGCTATAAACACTTAAACGTGGGAAAAGAGGAAACCCCAAAATATCACACTTTAAAAGCCTCAAAAGAGCTTAGATAAGCTATAAACAATTTACAAGAGGGTGTGAAAAGATAACAAGACTCAGTCTAAAGAGTGTATATGAAAACCTGGACTTCTCAGCTTTCCTAAAGGCTGGAAGCAGTGCATCGCTGACACTGGCACAAGGAAAAAGGACTTGTGATTTGTCACAGGGGATGGTTTAGGATCTCCAACTTCAGAGTGAAATAGGAAAACGAGCAAGCACAAAACAGACAATGAATCAATGCCTCTGACTGAAACTTATGTTGACTTAGGGTAGAAAACAGGGCCTATGGATGACAGTGGGTCAATAACAGAAGTGACACCTTAGGAGAATTTAAGCACTAATACACTGGAAGGATCTGGTTTTGAATGCTGGGACTGAGACAGAGGGAGGCTAAGGGACTGAGTCAGAAGAAGGATTAGGGAAGAAAGAGATTGGAACGGCAGCAGAAATGACAATGAAGAAAGACACTGTTTCAGAGACTAGGGCTGAGAGATGCAGGATTGAAGATGGATAGATTGAGACACAGCATCAGAGATCAGGACTGAAAAAGGCACAAAAAAGAGGAAGGTGCTAAGCTAGACATGGGATCAAACACATGGGGTGAGACAGGCACAGGATCAGAGACATGAGCAGTCTATATGCTTAACATCAGAAGATATCAGTTTCGAAATGATATCAAAGGCTGACAAAAAGCATATTTTTGTTATCAGTTATCAAAGGTGTTTGCATTTTTGCATGGTTTGCAGTCCTGGGTCACCAGATTAAGACACATAATGAGGTCTGTGTGTTGGGGCAAACTAAAGGCCAGGATAAATATTCAACTGGATACATTGTTTTATATTTCTAATTTTATAAAGGTTACTTAGTTTCATCATCCTTCTTGGTAAATGAATTTACAATACATAATCAATAAGTCAGGCTAAAATAAAAATCACAGTTAAACATGATGAAAGATGGAAGACCCGAGATGGTAACAAAGAAAAAGACAAAACTTGGAAACTGGATGCTCAATCCTCCAAAATATGACCAGGTAATGACAAGAGTGCACATATAGGAGGTGGAAAAACCAAAACTCCTCATGAAACAGATCATGATTTTAAAACGTCTCAATTAAAATGGCAAGCACATGTGATTTGCAAAGGTGAATTATATTATGATGATATACTAAGCTGCACACTGAAAAGTGTGATTTCAACACAACATAAGACAACTGACTAAATTCAAAGAGGATAAATAGACAGTGAATACATTTTAGAAACTCCAAGGCCTATTCACAACAAGTACGATTATTTTGTATGAACAAAAACGGATACAATTTTTCAGTACAATACTAAGTTCACTGCTTTTTTAAACACACTGAAAATTCTCAGTCTTATCAGTCAAAAAATAAAGACTCGAGAAAGGATTAGTGAGTCAACCTGTAGTTAACGTTTTTAATGGGCATGAACAGACTAGAATACACTTAGACATACAAGAAGACTGTTACATTCCTCAGCCTTTCCACTTTGCTCTGCCATATATTTCTTTAACCCCCATATTTTTATAATTGGCGTGTTACTTGTCGTGTAGGCTCTTGTGCTCTGCTACTAGCAGGATGAGCTGCTCTGCCTGACAATAGAGCTCTGATTGATTAGTCTGATTTTCACACATCCAAACAATTCAGAAATTAGAATGGCCTGTGATTTAAAATTGTACGCAGCATCATGGTCTATCAGTTTCGGATTCAGTGTGAAGATTGGCATTAATATACATGTGTTCTTTTTCACAACTTGAAATGCGATTTTTTTTTTTCATCCATAAAAATTGGGCACAGTGTGAAAAGGTCTTAAGTCACAGAAAACAGAACAGAAAATTAGTTAATGTTTCTGAGGAAGCAAATGCCATTTCAGTGTATGAATTGCATTAACAGACTAAAACGGTATATTATGAGCTTCACAAAGCCGATATCATGGTAGCACTGTCATTTAGAAATATTTTATATTAAAAATTAGTATTGGAAAACATATAACTGGCATGAGGACAACAAAACCCCTTAGCTATTGGAAATGTGCTCTTATGAGTCAACTTTCACCATATTTCTAACATCAGTATTGATTTATGTCAGTTTAGCCGTAGAAGTTAAAATATCTCCTAATTTTGTGAGCAGTTTATAAAAACTGGACTGCAGTTTGAGTCCAGTTGACAGTTGTACATAGTAAGTGACACTGGAAGACATCATTTACCTTTTTCAAGTCCAAAGCTCAAGAGAAAGGACTTACATTTGGGAAAAGAAAGTGACAGAGTGCATTTGTCACACAATGGAAACAAGATTTAAGCTGACATGCACATAAGACACATTGGCAACACATAGCACACAAAAAAATAAACAGCACAGCTCTATAAAACCACATGTTTTGCGACTAGTGATTTTTTGGATTTAGGAATATTTGGGCATATTCTTATTGTATTTATGTAAATTTAATCTGCTCCCACATCCAAAAACATATCTGTAGATGGACTGATTACTAAATATGCCTCTAGGTATCAGCAAGTGTGTATGAATTAGTGAGTGACTGAGTGTGTCATACCTAGTGTATTCCCACCGTACACTCAGTGAACTAAGACCATTGTGATACTAAAGAGGATAAAGCGCTTGGTGAAGATTAGGGATAGACAGATCAATACTAAAGCATTGATACTTTCAATCCTTGCATTTAAATCTCACTTTAGAGGAGAGGCAGGGAATGCAGACAGACACTCCAACTGGATCCATAGTGAGACAGTGATCCATGATGGACATTTCAGAGAGACAAGCAATATGAAGGTACCAATTAACTTTGATCAAAATTCAGCAATGTCTCCAGTGACCACTGGAATTTTAGCATTGTTTCTGGAAATACGCTTAAAGGAAAATAAAGGGAACACTTAAACAACACAAAAATAAAGTGTTCCCTTTATTTTTTGTGCAGTATTTTCATTTGTTAAATCAAGGAGAGTCATTGAATTGTCTTGCACATTGTCAACTTATAGACTAATCTGTCAATAACACTTCACATACAAGATTGAATATTATCCCTATTGTAGGCAGTGATTCATACAGCGTATGCGAATTAGAACCATCTATTTCAAATGTAGTTCATTTTGTGGAAAGCATTCCTCAGTAGTTATGAAGCAACACTTCATTGGGAGCAGAGTGACAGCAGATTTGTTTTACTTTCAGATTTATTTAAAGACATCAATTCCTGTAAACTCTCAGAAAAAAAAACTATTCAATAAGGTTGAAATTGGTTTTAGGATTAAGACATTAGCCTTGGTAATATTTAGTTTTGGGTTGAAAAGAAAATAGATCTATCTATATCTCTAGTGAAGAAGAATAAACGATAAAATGATCAAGATAACATATCTGTGTCAAGCATTCACATTAAAATAATGCAAACTGGATTCTTGAAGTCAGTTTTGGGGTATATTTTATAAAAACGTAAAAAATGTTAAGAGGTGACTCAGTGATCAAGGTTCTGTCTTAGGAGATTTTAATAATGATTATATGGATGATAACTTATTATTATATATTATAATTTACTTTCAACATCATCAAATGCTGCATATAATTCAGTATGTTACTTTTACAAATGACTGTTCAGTTTATGTCTATAAGTACTTGTCCATATGGCAAGGGCTTAACATCCCAATTTGTTCATATTTTCCATAACCAGCTTGACATTTCCACAAATCACCTCACAAAAAGAGGAAATTACCTACATATACAAACACCAAAGCTTAAAATGAATGGCCAAAATGTGCCTCTAGGTGCTCTATAAATGCCAAATGCTGACAAATTTTATCCAACACAGTGGACCCATTATTCAAGAACAAGGTATATCCTGCTGTTTCCATGTATGCAACAAATGCCAGCCAGGAGAGGGTTCACTGTGCTACCTGTTCTAGTCATGTCCTGTTTTTTCATTGCTTCTTTGAGGTAACCTAACAAAAAAACCCAGACTATAAATCTTATGCTCTTATTGCTCCCTATATATATATATATAGATAGATAGATAGATAGATAGATAGATAGATAGATAGATAGATAGATAGATAGATAGATAGACAAACAGACACACACACAGACACAGGCAGACAGATAGTTGACATTTTACATACTGTCCCAACTTACTAGTTAGTAGTTACAGAATTTTAAGTAACTTTCAAATAGTCAACTCTCCTCTATTCGGCTGTACTACATACTATGCTGTAAAAAATTGTATTTTATCACAGTTTCTGATATTCTGCATATTCTGTACATACATGTAATATACTGATTAATCCTTAACATTATAACTTCACCTGTAAATTATTCCATCTGTATATTATGTTTATAGCACCTCAAACAGTCTCACACTATCTCTATAAATATTGCCATAGCCCCAGAATGTATATTGTACATTTTGCACTTGCTGCTGTATTGCACTTCTGGTTAGATGCTAAACTACATTTCATTGCATTGTACTTGTACATGTGTAATGACAATAAAGTTGATTCTAATCTAATATATAATCATAATCTTACCATAATAGAGTTTAATTAATACTCTGAAATGCTGTATAAACAAGTACAGGTTAAGTACTTTGCTACCGCTACACATTTTTAAATATCTTACTACTCATATACTTTTTAGATAATATATTTGTGCATTATTAACATTATTTTATCTTGAATATAAATAATTTGAAGTTATTTAAAAAAATGATTTGTCATTGGATGTCCAAATAATTATTCAGTAAAATTAATTATCTACATGTAATGCAATATGTATGTTTTATGTAAATAGAAAATTAGACCTCATAAAAGAATATAACTTGTTAATTTGCATATTTTCACCTATGTTTTACCAAGTACTATCCTACCAGTTTCAAAATGTTAACAATATTTTTTTATATTAGACATTACAAAATCATTACAAAAAATTGTAATATTGGTGCCAATATTTTTAACTCAGGACTACTGAAAATTACAGTAAGCTTTACATACAGTTTGATTTTCAAAGAAAACTGTTCACCTTCACATCTGTATTTCTAACTAATTTACTGAAACAGCATGTGATGAGGAAAGATCTTAAGACAAGTATTCATTTAAAGTTAAAGGAATGGTGAAATAAGCTAAAACTAAACTGTAATCACCACAGCATGAATAAAAACAGCCTTCTTGTTTATGTCAGAAACAATGTGTTTAGATTTTTGGCTTACCTGTTACAAAAAGTCTGATGCCTGAGCTAAATGTCTTGACATTATCCACAGTGTGACATTCAATAGCAAAAAGTGCCAATCAATTAGAATACAATGTTATAGGTGTCAAATAGTTTAACTGACTCCTTCATGATAAGTCTGTTATATTAACCGTTAATAGTAAAGAGAAGCAAACTGAATAGAACCCGTAGCTTGATTTTAGAATGTAGTGTCTGAAGGCTGACAGACATTTAAAAGTCTGTCTTGATCTAACCAACACATGGTGGCACATTGCCAGATGCTGCCTTCTTCAAAGTTAATACATTAATCAAAAGGCCTATATTGTTAATTTAAGTGATATTTTCTTTGGCCACCTTGGTCTCAAAACAAACACCCTTATTTATATTTTTGCACAGTTTGCATATACACATTTTCAAACATATTTTGAAAAAAAACTGCAGACTAAAATTTGGTCTCAGAATTTAATTTATTATAATATATGATACACTGGCAATCCTCTTATATATTAAGGAGTCCTGGATAGCATTGATATAATCCAGTATATTATCTACTGTGCACATCAGATTTTTCACTGGGTGCAAGTAACCCACATGGATTTAAAAAAAACAATGACAGGAACACACACTGGAATTCTGTTACAGCAGCCCACAAAAGCCTAGACTTAATAGTGGTGCCAGCTGCTTAAACATCTTTCTTCTTCAGTGACATATCAAAATAGAGAGGCTCAGCACCAGCATTCTACCCACTGAGCTACCCTGATTCAGTTTCTGCCTCTGGTAAAGACAGTGATGTTGAATTAGGAGTTGGTTTCCATTCTGTTGCCATGACTTAGCCCTCAACAATGTTTCCCCCCTAAATATTTGCTGTTGGGAAGTTTGATTAGATGACCATGTCTGTAGGTCTGTAGCCTAATCCAGAATGAACTAAGCACAGGCAGAGGAAAAGACAAGATACGACAAATCACATTTATGTGTAACAAAGTAATGTGTGAAAGTTGATATATCAGTGAAACCGGAACTATAAAAAAGCAACCACTGAGCACTAAAAATATGCTGGAATATTTGGACAGAACAGAACAGTAACTTTGAAAAATGTTACAATCCCTGGACAGGTACAGCATAAATGTTATATAGTATTACAGTTAGACTATAAAGAAGCCCTGTTCATTTCAGTTTCCATGTGCACCAAATAGCTGGACTATTTACATTACTTTACTAAGCTACTGTCATCAGGCATGGGTAGTTGTACCAGGTGCAGATCAGTAGGAAAGTACTAAAGGACTACATCTTTTCCCTTATAAATATTTAATACAGTCCCCACCACAATTATAGCAACCTTGGTGAATATGACTAAAAACATTTGCAATCTCATATCAGACAAAGTTGCGACAGTATGGAAAATGCACATGAAAAAAAATGAATTAAGAAAAATGAAGTAAGACTAGAGCCCTAGACTGGCGACCCTAGACTTACTGGAAAGTGGTGGTGCTGCGAAATTTGTCACCAAATGTGTGAGAAAATGAATTAAATATTGGAAGGGATTTGAAAGGGATTTATTTCTGTTAGGGCTGGCACCATGCCCATTTCTATTTCGCTGCACCACCACTTTCCAGTAAGTCTAGGGTCGCCAGTTTAGGGCTCTACTCTTACTTCTCATTTTTGGTGAGTATTCATCCGCTGAGTAAATACGCTATTTTAATGTTTTTAACTGTTGAATAATCAAGCAACACGCTGAAGTAATCGAACTTTCTCTTTACTTAACACGCCATACATCACTCTCGTATCACGCATGCTCTGTTCGTACCGAGCTTACAGCACGTTATATCCTACACATTAACTAGATACAACAACTATTTACTGTAAATCATAATATTTTATGATTTATAACATTCCTTTATTATTAGAATTAATGTTTGTAATATTTTCATAAATTTTGTGATTTTTTTTTTATGTAAAAGTTTAAAAACCTGCGAAACAGCGAAAATCTGCGATACATTTTTTTCCATTAATATTTTTTGAAAACCCGCGATGCCCCGAGGCTGCGAAAGGTGAACCGTGAAGTGGCGAGGGAAAACTGTATAACGGTTTATCTTTTTTAATAAATTTGCAAAATTTTCGACATGTCTGTTTTTTCTGTCATGATGGGATGCTGAATGTACATTATTGAGAAATAAAATGAACTTTTTCATTGTAGCAAATGGCTGCAATAAAACAAAGAGTGAAAAATTTAAAGGGGTCTGAATACTTTCTGTATCCACTGTCAAATTGAATGTAAGGAGCACTGTGCTTTTCTATAATTACATTTTTCCTACCGCCCTAACTTCCTTTCTGATTTGGTGTTGTAGCTGAACACTGCAAAAACGGAAGAGTCTGAGAAACAAATTCTCTCAACAAAAAATATATATTTTGAATATAACCACAAACTACATTTAATACTTTGTACAGCTTCTGTTTTCCATTAAAATAGCACCTAATGTTCTATTATAAGATCTTATATGGTTGAAAAATACAGAGCAGGTACAGATTGGGCCACTTTACACAATCTAGAGTCCTAGGTCCTCTTTAGTGTATTCTCCTCTTTAGCTCACACTTTTAGCTCAGAGGACAGAGATGGTCAAGGCAGAATTTTGCCTTTCTGTCCAATAAACCATTTTGTGATTATCTGGATATATTTTGGGGATTGTTTATATCTTGGCAAACCTTCCTATTCATATTTTCACGTTCCCCTTATTTGAACTGTATATTATCTTGTCTTTCCCATTTTGAAGAATCACTAAGACAATTTGACCTTGTTTTTATTTTTTCAGTGATTAATTAAACTAATTCACCAAATTCTTTTCACTAAACTTTACCAGGGTTGCAAATAATAATTGTGAAAAGGGTGCCGGTACTGACGACAGTGAGTGCCTTTACATGCATTTACAAGCTGATAACTGCAGAAAGTTAGATTTTGTTAGTACATTGTTTAATGAGTTTTCATGCATTTTACATGACAATTCTGGGTTTACGTTACTCAGGCAATAATCAGATGTACACTTTGCAACCAGCCAACAGTCTTACAGAATTATGTGATGTAAACCTGAAAGTATTCATTTTGTTAAGCATGTACAGTCTTCAACAAAGTGTTTTGCAACCATTTCCAATGTTGCCCGATTCAGCAGGAGGACCAAGAAACTTGGTCTATGAAAACAAGTTCAAATAAGCAAGGATTAGCTGGCCTGGTAAGCATATGTGATTCTGCTAGCAGTGTCTCCATACAATTATATCGCCCGCATCTGCAAACTGAGGAAACCATGGAGTAACGATGCACATGCTGCGAGAAATCGTATTACTGAAATAAACTCCTTTATATTGTTATAAACTCCTTCTGATATAAAGTAAGCCACCACCGTCCGAGACTACCTGAAAGTAGTCATTAAGGGAGGACACAGATGACGTCTTGTGATCATATTTCAGTGCTGGAGTCTCTGATCCAAAGCCTATTGGCATGATCCCCAGCAGAGAACCAAAACTTTAAGATTCTACCTTTTGTCAGACTGCCTTTAACAATGATTTTTTGTGGTCTCTGATAGCTTGATTTAGCTTTATTTTCACCAGCCCCTGATGCACTGCTACCACCTGAGAGATCATCTCTTTACCCTTGTCCTGACGCTGAGGAAGTGCTACTTGGCCCTGGTGGCCCCATCCAGCAGTCAAACTGAGCACGAGACCAAATAAACCAAGTAAGACCTGTTAGAACATCCAGTGTGTATGCATACTACTCAGAAAAATGATTGGATGTTAAACATCCCCTAATTAAATACTCCCTATTTTTTGTAGACAGTGTAGATAGTACATAGTAGATAGGGTATAATATAATATAATATCGTATTATAAATACATTTTGTGGAACAATGGGAAACATATCCCATCTGTGAAACATGGTGGTTGTGTTCATATCATGGTTTGGGACTGTTTAAGTGCATCTGGGCCAAAATTTCTTGCCATCATTTATGTAACAATGAAATCAGAACTATATCAAAAAATTCTAAATGAAAATGTCAGACATTTGTCTGTGATCTGAAATTCAAGAGAATGAGAGTCACAATAGCAAGACAATGACTCAAATCACAAGAACAAGTCCCAAAGCTCTTCTACCAAAGAATGGTTAGGAAGGATGAAATTCATGTTCTGGTGGTCAAATCCAAATCTTGGCCTTAATCTAACAGAAATATTGTGATTGCAGTACAGAGAAACAAGTAACATTTCCACCAAGTCGTTGTGCAAGACTGATCAACAAATACCAGAAGTGTTTAGTTGTAGTTATTGTTGCACGGGCTCATGTTCTGAAAGTTTCACATGCTTCTTCCTATCATAAATAATAATATTGGACCATTTTCCAGTTTCACATTTAATCTATCATTTATTTAATTGGCTTCCCTTTAGGGCTTGTGTAAAAATGATGATGATATTTTAGGTCATACTTGTGCAGAAATATAAATAATTCTTAAGGGTTCACATTTTAAGTATCTAGTAGTGACGGGGATGATATTTAAATGTGTGCTTGTGTGTGTACCACTGTTTCTAAGTGTGGAGCTGTAAAGTATATGGTAGATAGTAGATACATGTTTGGTATGATGAATCACTGGGTATATACAATGGCAAATATCAAGATTCTTCACGAGTAGGAAATATTAATGATGTACACAATGTTGTATTTTGAAGTCACTAGTTTAATGCAGTTAGTCTGCAGAATGGAGGACGCGTTTGTTTTTTGTAGCGACTTTCTCGGGCTCTGGGGAACGGTGTCGCTGCTCCAAACAGCGCAGTAATATGTGGCCGCGTCTTCTTCAGTTACTGACGTAATGGTCAGAGAGAGCGTTTGGTCTTTTTTACCTCCATTAAATCTGCGTTCAAATCCCGGATCGTTGGTGGCCGTTTGAGAGCCAACTCCGAAGTACAAAATGCGGCGCACACCTTCAGGTTTCGATCTGTACCAGTGAGCACTGGTGGAGCTGAGGCTGACCGAACCGTCCAGCTCGCAGCTAATGCGTTTATTTCGGCCTTTCCGGACGAGATCAAACGGCGCGCTGGGCTTGAACTGGGCACTGATGCACCCTAAACATATACCAGAGTCAGTCAGAAACACCGCAAACGCTACCAAAGCCCCAAATAATGACCGATCTGTGAACGTGAAGAAATGTACACGGACTTACCCATAAGGGCCAACAGAAAACATGCTGCTGTTACTTTGGGCATGTTAAGATTCATGGACCAAACCTGCAGTGAATTTTGCAGTCGTTTAATTTGGATGCTTTATTTTGAGGGACGGGCTTTAGAGAGGGAAAAAGTCTACAGTACAGTTTTAATGATCAGCCCCCTGATCTTACAGTAGGTGGGTACAAATACTGCAAAGCCAGCCAACGTTTTCCACATTATGCCAAACATCAAATCACACAATAAGTGTTTTGTTTAAAAATATATTACAGTTGAAGTTACAAGGATTTTGAACAAAGTTACAAGGAACAATTTGAACAAACAGCTATTTGGGAAATAAAGGAAATTGTTAATGAAATTGTTCTAATGCAGGACAAATTTAAGCTTTGATAAACTTTTACATTATGTTGAAACTTCATTAAGAATTTAAATTCAGGCAGAGAAAACATCACTGCAGTGTGTTTAATATATTATTACTGCCAATACTACTACTACTACTACTACTACTACTACTACTACTACTACTACTACTACTACTGCTACTACTACTACTTCTACTACTACTACTACTACTAATAATAATAATAACAATAATAATAATAATTAATATTATTAAAACATAATAATACAAGTTGTGTTGTATAATAAGTCTCAGATCTATCAAATAGCAAATGATTTTTCTCTACAACTATTAGGTAAAACTAAACATCTGTGGTTGTTTATGTGTGCATGTAAAACGTTTAAAAACTGCTAGTTTTTAAATATCATTGTCACGATTGAACTAATTTCTAATACATTTATCTTCAGAAAAAGAGACTGTGCATGGCTGCCGAAATGTACACATATACACTCACTATAAAGATAACATTGACATTTTATTGTTATTAGTGTTGCTGAACTTTTCGCAGCATTGATAGTAGTTCAGTAATTTAGTAAATAACTTACGATACATAATGCGTAAAACGATACATACATTTGCATTAATGTCTGACATTAAATAAAAGTTAAAGTTGACTGCTTTATACACAAATAGTATGAACAAAGGTGTTACTTTTTCTGATTATATAAAAAGCAGGTTTCACATTTTTGACCGTTTCCCTAAGGCTGTTGGGATTAATAACAAGAATACATTAATTGTTGTATGCCCCTGACATAATTTACTGCAGATTGACCTGAATTCACATATGTTTAGTACTATAATTACAATTATTTTGACACAAGTTTTTTTCTGATATATGACTGAATTCTGGGTTGCCAAATATGAAGGGCAGAACATCCATAAGCCATATTCTCCACAACGAACTTCTCTATCATTCTCATCATCACCGTGAGTGCATATACAGAGTAACAGACTGTAATTACATTTAAAATAATTATTGTGAGGCAGCAGAAAAATATACTGATAAAACGAAAAGTTTACCATTGCCATAAACCTATTTTCACAAAGATCTCTGAAATGGTATTATCTTTATATCTAAAAAACAAATACCACATTCTGTTGTACTGCACTCTCAGCAGCTTAACATCCTATATACTGAACATAGGAAGCGTGAAGACTGTTCTTTGAAAAACAAAATATAAGGTTATGAGTGTAAAACTTGATGGTGTAAATAGTGCCATTTAATTTTAATGGGTGATTCATTTAAAACGGTGTGCACTAATAGCTCACATTCTACATGTACTTATCTGACATGCTATTAAAATGACAAAAAAAGTAAAAAAAAAAAGGGCCAATTTTACTATAGATATTCAGCTCCTTTATGAGCATAGGGAAATATGAGGAAACGGTAACAACATTCAGGTTGTAGAGAAAAATATATTTGTTAATCTATGTAGATTATATTAAAACAACATTTATTCAGGACAAAAGGCATGCAGCTTTATTTCTAATTTTAAAACTAAACACGTTTCAATTTTAAATAAAGGTTAGATGAAGAGTAAAATAACATGCATTTGAACATTTACTCTAAACAAGGAAAAATGATCATAATGATTTACACTATCATTTTATGATTATAACTGTCACTGTATTATTATTATTATTATTATTATTATTATTATTATTATTATTATTATTATTATTCTTATTTTTATTATTATTATTATTATTATTATTATTATTATTATTATTATTTTTACTACTACTACTACTACTACTACTGCTAGTAGTGCTGCTGCTGCTTTTACAAATAGGTTACTACTTTTATTATTACTAAATATCTGGTTTCCTGTAAGCACACTGCATACACACATAATCATGGAGAGCTATATTTTTATTTTTAAAATAAGGGTTTACCTTAGAGTAGAGCATAACTGTTTTCTAATATATATTTATATTTAGAAAAAGAGACTGCTTAAATTTACACAAATATATTTACAATATAAGATAACATTGACTTGCAGTCCTTGTGTCTCATTAAAATGGCATAAAAAGTTTTTGTTTGCATATTCCGAAACCACAGCACCTGACTACACCACCAATTATTTTAAAACAAACTTGATTTTTCCAAGATCAGTGTCTCTGCATTAATCATGTGAAATTAACTAAATGTGTTGAATAACAATTTCTTGAGCTCAAAATGACTTTCCTGTTAAGGGGACTACCATCAGTGACTAAAGAACGAAAGACCAAGAATGAAAAACTAAAATATTCACAAAATGGCTGTAAAAAATCATTTGGGGAAGTTTAATCAATTTTAATCAATCAAAATCACACACACACACACACACACACACACACACACACACACACACACACACACACACACACACACACACACAC
>JAUZST010077700.1:0-78174 GCA_034779995.1 Parotocinclus haroldoi | reverse complement strand
TTTTTTTTTTTTTTTTTGTTTTTTTTTTTTTGTCTGGTTAGAGATATATCCATCGTGGCTCACATCAGAATATCAGAGAGAATGCTTACAGGGAAATAAAATCCATCTGGTCAACTTTGCATAATACTTGCTGGGTTTGTGATCGTGGTGTGCTGGTCAGTGTGCCTCGCTCGGTGATAATATCATTATCAACTTTGGTCTGCTTAACATTTGCTCTCTTATAAGGGTCATCTCATCCAGGATCTACTCATTGCTCTTAAGCTTGACTTTCTTGGTTTAACCGAGACATGACAGCAACCCAATGATTTTTTCCATCTCAATGAATCATCTGATTTGTGATTATTGTGTGTATATCTGTAAACCTCATGGAGATTACCGATGTGGAAGACGCAATAGTTAATTGCAAAAAGTGCAGCATTCTGTTTATGCCAGTACTTTCTATTTTTGTGTTGACTACGTGTCGGCTGTCTGGTCCAGTTCCTACTATAATTGCAACTGTATCATCCACCTAAAGTCAACAATGACTTTTTGAATGACTTTGCTGCTCTGCTTTAGCATCTATCTACAATTTTTGTTTTTTATTAAAAGTGAGTGTGGTGGGATTTTAATATTCACAAGGACAATATTAATTATCATCCTACCAAATATTTCACATCCTCGAGAGTTTTGGTTTTCATCAATAGTCACATTATTAGCTAATCTGATAAACTTATAAATTGCTTTTAACTGACCATTGCCTCCTCACATAATGTCATATTTCCTACTTTTGTTAATAAGCTCCCAAGACATATGTTTCTGGAACATTATGGGTAATAATCTGGATTTTCATGCTTCATGTATTAGCAACCTTTTAGATACTCATCATTCTGCAAACTTTAACACTGTCTTTAACACGGGACTTCAATATATATCTAACTCTTTGCCTCTGATAATTCAGTCTGTTTCCCTCTCCTGCTCTGCTCCTTGATACACGCTTTATCTTCGGCTGATGAAAGTCAACACCGGCAACTAGAACAGTTTGCAGTTAGAAAACTGGTTTAGTGGTTCATAAAAATATGTATAGAAATCATATATTACTGTACAAGGATTGTATTAGTCCTTATTAGTCTGGTGTTATTAGTTCTAATGAAGGTAAACCTTAATCACCCGTTCACTATATAAGAACATTATTCCAGCTCCTGATACTTTTTCATTTCAGTTCTGCGCAACTGCAATTCCTTTATGCCATTTTTGATAATAACATACAAAATATCTTCACGTCAGTTTTTTCCTTCTTTCCACCCTTTTTTCTTATTTTTGGCTTCCCACTTCCTCTAACATTTCAGATCTAATCTGTAAATCCAAGCCATCTACATGCCATTTAGATCCTCTACTGTTTCAGTTAAAGCTTGTCTTCCTTGCTTGGTTCCTCTTATCTCTGCTATTATTCATTCTTCTCTTTCTACTGGTGTTGTGCCTGTGTCATTAACTCCATTTCTGTTTTCCCTCATTTTTTTCTTACTGATTGTTTAGCAGAAGTCAAATCCTGTACACCCTTAAATTCCTTCCTTAAGGAAATTCCTTCCAAGTTAAATAGTGATGAGATGGAGATTTTTCTATTTTTCTATATTTCTATGAAATCAACATTATCCAAAGTTTAACAAAAGTTTATTTGGTTGTAATACTGTCCTCGTCAGTACCTTATCTTTCCATTCTCATATAAACAACATTACCCAATCTGCTTACTACCATCTGCCTAATATCAATCGCCTTTACTCCTTCCTGACTCCTCACACCACTCACTTCTCTTTAAGGTCCAAATGGTCCAGAATTCAGCTTGTATTATCACTAAAATCCCCTCTTTGCAACATATCACACATGTTTTGCAACAGCTCCTTTGGCCTCCGGTCAAGACTCACAATGAATACAAAATTGTCCTGTTGCCATTTAGGGCAATTCATAATCTCCCCCATTTCTCTCTAATCTCCTTCAGATTGTCATTCCGTCTCGCTCCCTTAGGTCTTTGATTTTATCCATCTGGCTGTCCTACCCGTTTGACTTGTTATCATGGTGTTAATGAGTTCCAAAGTTAGGGAGCAAAGAAACTAAAAGCCCTGCTCCCCAACTTTGGAACTCATTACCACTGGTTATCAGGAATACACAACCACTTTTCTATCTGTTTAATATTGTATATCATATTGCTTATCAGTTTTTTTTTTGTAATGTCAACTTTGAGTGACGGAAAAGTAGCATTGTATAAATAACATTGCATTACAAGTACTGCTGTATTATTATTTTAGACAGAATGTGAATTTTTATAATAATTACCACATTTTATGAGTTATAAATAAAAACATATTGAAACTCCATCTATATCCAAGGGTTTCACAAACTTTTTCGTTCCTGTAATAACCTAAATTTGGTTGTGTTAATGCATTACACCTCTCGTGACACCTCTCATGAAACATAGCTTGTTATGCTGATGTGTGTGGTGTACCTTCCACAGCTGCTGCTCTGTGTTATATGATGGACTGATTCTGGTAAGCAGGCGGCCCAAGTTCCTGTCTGTAATGGTGTATCTGTAAAAGTGGCAGAAAAAGCAGTCTGACAACATGAAAAATTACATACTGCATGTCCTGTATATACTCATTGCTAATCTGTTATTTTATAGCTGTGTTACAGGCTTATGAACTTGTTAGCAGCTTTTACTCATTTGATAATGATTTTCTCACTATTGTGACCTGAAACATAACCAGTTCCACTTACCTTTTCACTAGGTATTCCCAGTTAAGAGTGACCCAATCCCAAGCCATGCTTTCACCATACTTGTTTAGGGACACGTATCGCACCAGGGTGAACAGATCTTGACTCCTCACTATGCTCTCATTCTTGGAAGCCTCCAGTAGCCTTTTAGGAAATAGAGATTATTTATAGACAGTAGATTCCATTTCAATCACACTTACCATTAACATGACTTTAGATATAATATTCAAAATTATCATTCCAAAAAGGTTCACCATGGCACTGTCGAATTCTTTCTTATGAAGGGTCAGATGGTGTTTAATTGTCTTTGTTCAGTAGCACGGCTGAATCCCTGGTCTTTACTGGTAATCAGATATGTATTTTCTATAACTGCATATCTCTAGTCAAATGTTCTAGTAAAATGCAGGGTGTGTTGCAGTCACACCAATAAGTGGCTCTCTGCCATTAAGTGGTACTTCATTTGGATTTGCTGTTCCTCCAAGTGTATAACCAGTTAAGCTAGTATGATATGAATTCAACTCAAGTTACAGCTCCTGAACACTCATGCTTTGTGAGTGACAGTTGGAGTGAATATAAAAAGGAAAATCATAAGAAACAAAGCATTACCTGCTGAGGAGTGAGATATTTTCTGTGGAAGCCAGACCATAGAGTAGTTTGTCTTTTTCTTGAGCAAGTGTGGCACTGAGGTACCTCTGAAACATAATCTCCCAGTTTGCAACTGTTCCTGAATTCTTCATCCCATATCGGTACACCAGCAACCTCAGATTCACCGGTACACTGCTGTACTCACAATGATAAAAACTTCTGTTTAGCCACACTCTCTGCACTCAACTTTATTATTAACATTTCTTTCTATTATAACCCTAATACTGTTGTACCTGATAACTTGGTTGGTCCAGTTTTGAAAAATGGCAGAAGCCTCAGCAAGAATCTCCTCATCACCCATTTGGCAGGCAATGTTGAGAACTGTCTCTCTCAGAAGCCTAACCAGGAAAACTTTAACACTTAGGGCATATTTGCATTATGGACAAGACAAGCACATATAAATAATATAATTAAATGAATAAGTTATTTTGGTTTGACAAGATTAATGATATACAAGAATGTAAATGTGTCCTGATGCAGCAAGACAGGAATGCTAAGTAACACACACCGTTCAGTATGATTGCCAGTATCATCCCAGCCTAGCTCTCTGGAGATTTTTTGCACATGTTGACGGAAAAGAGTCTGGTCATGGATAAGAGGACAGTAGTGAAAGAGTGCACTTCTTTTTTACATGACAATCTATTAGCCCAGTTCCAATGAAGTTGGGACATTTGGGTAAAACATAAACAAAAACAGATGATTTGCAAATCCTTTGCAACAAATGTGTAATTTAATACCCTACAAAGGCAAGATATTTAATGTTCATACTGATAAGCTTTAGTGTTTTTTGCAAATATTCACTGATCTGGAATTTGATGCCTGTTGATGCCTGAGTTGTAACAGAGGGGAACAAAAGACTGGGAAAGTTGAGGAATGCTCAAAAACACTCTTTTTGCTCATGCTGTTGTTCATATGTCGTTCACAAGCAAGGATGGGGTGAGGTTCACTGTTGTGAACAACAGCATGAGCAAAAAGACAATTTACATTTATGTCATTTATCAAACCCCCTTATCCAGAGTGATTTACAATTCATAGTCTTACAATCCAAGCAATTATGGGTTAAGGGCCTTGCCTGGGGACCCAGCTGAAGCTTGGCAGAGATTTGAACCCTGGACCTACTGGTCCGTAGTCCAGTACCTTACCCACTAGGCCATTACAGTCCCAACATTTACATTTTTGTCATTTAGCAGATGGCCATATTCAGAGCGACTTACAACTGATACAGTCTTACATACCAAGCAATGGTGGGTTAAGGGCCTTGCTCAATGACCCAACTGTGGCAGCTTGGCAGAGGTGTGATTTCCGGACCCTTCTGGTCCAGTACCTTAACCACTAGGCTACCACAGTCCCATAGTCCTACAGTTGAAGAACATTTCTCATCGTGCAATTGCAAGGAATTTAGGGAATTACCATCTATAGTCAATAATATCATCAAAAGATTCAGAAAATCTGGAGAAATCTCTGCAGGAAAGTGGCAATGCAAAAAACCAACATTGAATGCCGGCAAGGCATTGAAAACCAACATCATTCTTCAACAGGTATCACCACATGGGCTCAGGAACACTATCAACAACACCTAGAAACACCGCTCATCTGAGATGGACTGACACAAAGTGGAAAATTGTCCTGTGGTCTGATGAGTCAATTTGTTTTTGGAAATGAATGACCTCCAGGATTGTCCGGATTGTTAAAAGCCAGCATCTCTGATGGTATGGGGGTGTGTTAGTGTCATTGGCACAGGTAACTTGCACATCTGTGAAGGCACCATTAATACTAAACGGTACACACAGGTTTTGGAGCAACATATACTGCCATCCCCTGTTTCAGACTTCTAAAATGAGGTAATATTACAAAAACATTTTAAATATCTTGTCTTTGTAGTGTATTAATTAGAATATGGGTTGAAAAAGACTTGCAAAATATTGTATTCTGTTTTCATTTATGTTGTACACTTCACCACTTCATTGAAATTGGGGCTGTGCTTAAGAGGCACGAAATTCAGCCCTGTATGTTGAGTTTTGAGCTCAGACAGAAAGGCTCACCTGAAATTTATGATAGAGTGCAGAGTCACTTGCCAACATATTTCTTACATATGCTGTGGAGGAGGCGACCCGTTCCCACACAATGAACTCTGTCTCATTAGACAGGTATTTGATCAAGTCAAGGGCCTTTCCGTAATCAACTGCATCTGCCCTGTGAACATACATTAATACATATCGATTCAATGGATTAGGCACTATTAAATTTAGCATTAGGCTGATGGTTCATTATTATAGTATCCACATAGCCACACAGTCATGACGTTAGAATTTCATACATTGTGTCTATAAAGTTAGTCCCACTTTAATACATTTATCAACATACATCAGAGAATATAAAATATATCAAATTAATTTTAAAAATGAAACCTGGAACCTACACATATCTATAGTACATTATACGTGCTTTGTCTCCGTTGGCATGAAACAACGCATGCATTAACAGTGTTAAAACGGCACTTAATAGACACACTGTATATGTAATGATTTTTTAGGGGCAATAGTATGCTATTATCCTGTATGCACACAGTTAGAATAGATTTACCTTGCCAAAGCAAAAACATCATCAATGTAACTGCTTCTGTCTGCTGCATCAAACACCTGTGATGCACAAACCAGTGTTGATAACTCTGAAGTGCTAGAAATATTACAATTTTCAAACCCAATGCACTAAATAAATTAGGTATAAACTCGAAAGGTGATACCAAGTGGTCTGTTTGCAGCTGCTGGCTGATGGAACCCCACATAGTGTCAGCATGATTGACACGGTAAAAGCCCATGTGGTCATTATTGACTTTTATAAGTCCATCAGCAGTAGGGTTGTAATTTTCAATAATTATCTCTGAAAAAGAGCAGAGAGCAATATTAAACTTCTGTTTAAGCTCCATTTAGATATTCTTTTGTAACAATAAAGCAAATATTCCAACCTAATCTTAATGTAGTCAATCTGTACTCTATTAGCAATAAAAAGTTTATGCTTTACGGAATATATAAGATTCATGTAGTCATGTATTATTTATACATGTGATCTGGAATTTTTGGTTGCTGTTTTTTTGCCTCCTTAGTGCGATCACTCAACTTTGTTGATTGCTGGGGAGGTGGGTTGCCATGTTTCACATGATCCCTCTTGGCTGTGTAACCTACTAGATCTCCTCATTCTAGCTATGCTTTTATAGTTAATGCTACCGGAGTTTCATGCTGCATATGTCATCAGTTATTGTTAAAAGACCCTGTGATCTTAATCAATAAGTAATTTATTTTTGTTGTTTCTGTCAGAGCTGTCCAAGCCCCCCCACACTAAGATGTTCCTCCACTTCAGCATCACTCTGAATCAACATAAACTAGTCCCACCATGCCTGGGCCACCACAGAGGGAAGTAACTCTCTTTATCCTTCAGTTGTCAGGGGACGATTTACCTCCAAGGATTATCCTGCTGAAGACTCAAAAAGTCTAAAGTGACTCTGTGTATCGGACGAAATAATTGCATATGCATATGTTTTACATTATTGAATTTATCTGTTATTATTTACTTAGTTTTAATATTACTACAACCTTAACTATTTCAATTAACATCTAAGCCACCAAGGAGGATGGGTCGTTTTTGAGTCTTGGTCCTCCCAAGGTTTCTTCTTTACAACATTTAGGATAATATAATGTTGACAATGCACCATTGTAAAAAGCCATATGTAAATAAATTGGACTTGACTTGGGTAAAACAAAACCTTCAGTAATGCATAAGAAACTTATTTTTATTCCCATTCTATAATGGGACCTTTTAAATATTTACTGATGTTGCTATGTTAGATAAGTAGGCTACAAAATTTGACAACATGAAATCTTGATCTTGAAATGTTGTTTGAACAAAATCTAATGAGCAAGCCTTACCTAACTGGTCCTTAACAAACAACATGGTGCCATTATTGTTGGTGGTTATTGCATACCACTGTACAGGAATACTCCACTTGTAGCTGTGAAAATATTAAAATGTGAATTGAGTCAGAAACTGTATTAATCAGATTGCAAACTGATCTTTACACCTAAAGTTGGGTTGCAATTTGAGACCATGGTAAGAACTCCAATAATGTACACCAAGGTACCACAACAGTGTCCACAAAGGGATGAGTCTGAAGAGCAAATGTGTAAAAAAGTATTGAAATGCTTAAAAAGCAATGTTCCTCAAAAATGCTAGTAGAGTTTTGCTTACCAGTATTTCAGTTCTAACTTTTTCTGACTTTACTTGTTTTGCGTTGTATTGCTGATAAATGCATGGTTGTCTCTGGAAAAGACTCTCGAAGGACTTAATGCTGCTCCAAAATTTCAATGTACTTTTCTTCATTAATGCAGCCATCACAAAACATTGCAAACTTTGCCAAGGGCACTGACACAGCCTCATACCATGACATACCCTGACTTTAGAACTTGTAGCTGATAACAGTCTGGATGGTCCTTTTTATCTTTGGTCTGGAGCACACAGCCTGCATTTCTTACCAAAAAGATTTGATTCATCTGACCACAATGCACGTGTGATAGGCCATCCTAGATGCCTCTGAACCCAGAGAAGACGATGCCACTTAATTCTTAACTAATAGTGTTCCGATCAATCGGCCACCAATAATTATAATTTCCATGACAAAGCATGTGATTTGCATATGCTAATCAATGCCTTTCATTGTTGATCACAATAACCAATCACATGTACTTTGCAGCCCACAGAGGCCCTGGGTGAATTGTTGTGTCCCCGCCCCCTTCCCTTTACACTGTGCAGGCACACGGCGGCAAATCATAAACACACGTCTGCCGTGTGGAACTTTTACACGGTCTGTGAGGGTGATGTAAAGTTTGCTGTCCTGCCACACATGAAACGAAAAAACAATTACCTCACGGGGGAAGCACATTAAAATACTTTACCACAACTAATTTACTACGTAATTTAGAGAACTAACACTTGACGGAGTATGGTGAGTTTTCAAGGCTTACTGCAGAGAATAAAAAGAAGGAAAGCATTTTCCGACTTTCTCTGAGGAAAATTGTTTTAAAAGATTTCAATAATTTACTTACACATTTGCTGACCAATGGATATCCTCTGCCCACCTCTAACTCAGACTCGCCCTTTTGAGGACACTGTTTTTTTCCTTGCTTATAGATTTTTACATTTAAATTTTTTACATTTATGTTATTCAGCATACCAGAGCGACTTACAATTTTCCAAGCAATTGTGGGTTAATTACCTTGCTCAGGGGCCCAACTGTGACAGCGGTGGGATTTGAACCTTCTATGACTATGACTATGACCTTCTGGTTCATAGTCCAGTGTCTTACCCACTAGGCCACCCATTTTAAGAAGACTCACCCCAGAGGAGTGCTGGGCTGATTGGGGTCAGCATTGGGATCCAGAAGAAATCTTTTTTGAGTGAGGCTAGCCTCTGTATCTGTGCTGGTCAGGGTCAGCACAGGGTAACCCATCTGCTTTGTCCATGTGTCCATAACTTCTGCTACAGGCAGGCCACTTATCTAATAATGATATACAGAGCTCTGATAACATAATATAAACTACTAAATATACAACATTTGGCAATACTGTACAATTTTGTTCTATTTACAGTATGGGAAATAACTACACAATAGAAAAACAGAACTTAATATTAAGTACAAAAAACTTTGTTTCCTCTTATCGAGGGAAGGAGGTTGTTGTGAGAGCCAGAATTCTTGTTGGTTGGTAGGTGTGATCAAATATTTTATGATTTTATATTTTATATTTATTTATATTTTATATATACATTTATATTTATATTTTTATGATTTTATGCAGTGAAATCCTATTTATTTATTTTAAAATCATACAATGTTATTTTCTGATTTTTTTCAGATTTTCTATCTAACTGTTAAGGTGTACCTATGATAAAGATTACACACCTCTTCATTCTTTGTAGGTGAGAAACCTTGCAAAATTGTATCAAATACTTATGAAAACCAATTGTATGAAACCAATTTATTTTCAGGGATCCAACTATGTATGACAACTGTACCTCAGCCTGGGCTTTCCAAAAGTCTGAGGTCTTGGCATTCTGGAAGTAGAAGTCTTTCAGATATTTCTGTGGGAATAATTAATGGGCCGACATAAACACATAGACACAAACTCAATATAACAAAAACACAATATTAAAGAATATGTAGTTTGCTTACCCGACAGCCATCTCTAAAACTGTCATGACCTACCCAGTCCTCCAACATCCTTAAAATAGACGCTCCCTAAAAACACAAAGGCAGTACCTGAAGCACGGTGTTATTTGATACAAATATGTTTTCACTCTAAATATTACTACATGAACCATAAAACCAAAACCTGGCAACTAATAAAATGAACAGCCGTGCTACAATGGTGTAGACATACTTTGCTGTATGAGATGGCGTCAAACACAGAAGTTATCTCAGATGGGGTAGACACATCCACAATTATGGGGTGAGAAGAGAGAAGTGCGTCATCAACAAGGACAGGAAATACATCATCAGTGAGCATGATGTCACGCTGGCCAGAGAAAAGAATTAATAATATGAATTAGCAAAAATATCAGTAGAAAATATTCAGAATAACATCCTATTACGGAAGTTAAATCATACACAACTATACAACTCTTGGGTGAGATTTATTGGTTTCTTTTCTGTCATCAGCATTGTGTTGCAAAATGAAATTCCTCCTTATGGTAATTAGAATATCTCTATATCAAAGTTTCTTTACAATGTAACATCACTTAATACCGAATGTGACATGATCTTGACGTGTACACTTGTACACTTGACTCGATTACAATGTTGCTATCATAATTTTGAAATTTATAAATTTGTAAATTGTTTCCCATTAAGACTGGTTTGACTTTTATGCATTTTTCAATGGCTATATTTTTTCAGTTGCAGGTCAAAGGCAAGGCATTACTACAAGCTAATTTGGCTAACTTGTAATTGTTTGTATTGATTGCAGTGTTTTTCCTTACCATTCCCCACAAGGGTTCAGCCTTCTCTACCCCCACATACTCAAAGAAGCTGGCAAATCCCTCATTCAGCCACAAGTCATCCCACCAATCCATCGTAACGATATTTCCAAACCACTGCAAATATATTGTAGGAAAATATGTGAGACTGATTTTTGCAAATGCAACACATCATATAATCTACAGTCTTGATCTCCTACTTTGAAGCCTGTGAACAAAATATACAGTAGTCTTATAAACACATAAAAAGATTAAACTGAGGGTGAGTTGCAGTGCATGAACTTGTACTTTGATAAGATATTGCTGTTATATTTTCATGCTGTGTTAGCACCTCCAGGGCCATATCTGAAGCTGGGATTGTTTTACAGATGTCTTCATTGTCTGAGAACCTTGGAACTGCTCATAAAATTTTGCTTGTCAATGGTTCTTATCATTGTTGTAGTTTTACACAAATATGATAAAGGTTTTGCTCATCATCTTATCAAAGGAATTTGCAAATATGTCAAACACAAGATTGCAAACAGATTATAAAAGGGTGAAGTCCGTTAATGTCTGTCATATAAAAGAATACTAGAAAAAAAGAAAAAGAATCATTATTTTAAACATTCTATGTAATTACTCTTCTGTATAATAATGCAGAGAACACGTTACTACTTAACACTAGTTAGTTACTCTAAAGTGTTTTGTCAAAAGTCAAATTTCAAAGTCAAATTTGTTTATATAGTGCTTTTTAAAATGGAGCATTGTCTTGAAGCAGCTTTACAATATTATACTATCTTAATTGAGCAAG
Source organism: Parotocinclus haroldoi (assembly GCA_034779995.1). Lineage (NCBI taxonomy): Eukaryota > Metazoa > Chordata > Actinopteri > Siluriformes > Loricariidae > Parotocinclus > Parotocinclus haroldoi. The sequence continues at coordinate 66,974 of JAUZST010077700.1, read as the reverse complement.
CCTAGTGCTACAGTGGAAAGGAAAAACTCCCTGAATATAGAAGGAAGAAACCTTAGGAGGACCAAGACTCAAAAAGGGACCCATCCTCCTTGGGTGGACTAGATGTTAATTGAAATAATTAAGTTGTAGTAATAGTAAAATTAAGTAAATAATACAATTTAAATCAGTAATAAAATTAAAAATACATAACGAAATAATTTTAAGATAATGAGTCCTCAGTGGTACATCATTGGAGGCACATTGTCTCCTAATAACTAAATGATGGTTGGAGTTACTGCACTCTGGCAGGACTGGTTATATTGGCAATTGTGGGACTGGTTATATTATATATGTTACATATACATATTTATTCCCAAACAATTATATTTATTTAACTTTGAAGCATCTGAGGAAAATCACTAAAAGCACAAGACATCTTGTATGCAAGTTGATGTGTTAACCTGGTGCACAAGCTCATGGGAGATGACAGAGGCCACTCGTTGCTTATTGTATGAGGAGGACTCGTTTTCATCATACAGAAGGTTGCTCTCTCTGTAGGTTATCAGGCCCCAGTTCTCCATTGCTCCTGTCCCAAAGTCTGGGATTGCTATTTTATCTGCGATGGAAAATAACATTCATAATATCACAGGAATTAATAATACAAATTTGATAGCAGATTTAACTTAAAATACACAATAAGTGAGTCAGATATTATATTAAACTAATGAAACATAAAAACAAATCTGGCTATATCTTACCAAGTTTTTGTATAGAGTAGGGCATGTTAAAGTATTCTTCAAAATAATCAAAGATGACCTTTGTGACATCGGCGGCATATTCAGCTGTGTGGATCTGTAGTGGCTGGGCATAGATCCTGAGCTTCAGTGCGAAAGGACATTAGGGAGAAAGACACAAAACAGGATTGAAGATTAAAAAGAATATGCACTGCAGTGTTTGGAGAAATAAGTGTACTTACCCTAATATTGCTTTTAGACATTCGCTCCACATAAGTGAAGCGGTGCACAGCAAAACACACCAGATATGTGCTCATCTTAACTGACTTTATAAAACTTGTTTTTTTCTTTTTTCCTGGAAGTGCTTCTATGGTCTGTTAGAAAGAGCAGAATTATACAGGAGAAAGAATTTTTTTTTCATTTGTCTCTCATACTGCTGGAATAATTCCTGAAAACTGAAGGAATATGACCAAATCCATTTACATTGATCACTATCTGTGTGTCAAAAGATGAACCTGAAAATATGTTTTGACCATGTACAGCTTACCTCCACTGGCATGTTGGACAAGGCTTCATAAACCTCATCATGGGTGATGGAGATTTTGTATGTGGCTTTTTTGTTTGGTTCATCAAAACAGGGGAATGATTTACGAGCATCGGTGGGTTCATGGTCTGTGGCTGCAATTTTTCTGTAAGAGATCATTGAAAGCTTGTATAATCTGATACTTGTTTTCCTCAACAGCTCACTAAGTAGACAATCTTAATGGATCAAAATGTATGTTCTCAATACAGTCTAGTGAAGAATACTTTAGATACATCTACCTGGTAGAAAACATGGTTTTGATAGCTGCAGATGAATTTTGACATGAATGTTCCACCCACATTTTACTATATTTGTACATCACCAAATCATAAAAGATTAGTACAGAATGCAAATATAAAGTAAAAACAGAGTGTCTTGGAGTGTCTTTGTTGGATTGGAGATCACCACAGCCTCACACCATTGCTCTTTATACAGTAAATTCACTTCAAATTACTTAAAATGTTTAATGATATTATGAACTGTAGAAAGAGAAATATGAAAATCACATGAAGAACAATGTTTTTAAATGTTTCAATGTTTTATGTTGGCAAACTGGAGGTCCTCTGACCACCTTTGCTCCTCAAAGACCCCATCTAATATGACCTGTTTGAAATCACATAATTAGTTTCGTTTATTTACATCATAACTATTGCCCTAAATTGCCCCCGTCACAACTTTTTTTTGGAATGTGTTGCAGGCCTGAAATGCAAGAATGGATGTTTATTAACAAATGAAATGTTAATAAATCTATGATAGGAAATGACTTCAAAGATTAACTAAATTGCATTGTTCATTAAGATAACACAAATATACTGCAATAAAGTCTTAAGCTACAAATACCCTTGTTAAATGAACAACTAATGCTATATAATTTGTGACTGGAAGTCAACACAGTACAGGTTTACTATTAATGCTTATCTTCTTTAATAACTGTGTCACACTGTCACATTAAAAAAACTGCTAATCATTAATTTTAAATGTTTAAACAGGGTCTAACAGATGAGATTTTCTGGTACTGTGCATATAGGCCTTTTAGGTTTATTTTATTTTAGATTTTTACATACTTCACATATGTAAGTCAAGGTTTAGTCAGAACAACAAATTGCAATTTGTTGATGTAGGCCTACACATACTCTTCTGGAACGGTTAACTGTGGCAACTCACTGCCGGCGAAATTCTCTCTGGCGCCACTAAATCATGCTGTTGTCATTCCTGCATGGTCTTCACTATGATCTGTGACCTGATCTCTGCTTTTAAACACTAACCACCTTCCAAGAAATGCAGAGGAGGTCATGTGGCAGCAGTGTAGACTATCCCCTCCTTGCTTCCATGTCTGAAATGTCATTTTACTCTAACATAAGAGAACCTAAATCATAAAAAAACATGCTTTTTATGAGGGTGATTTGGCTGAGCCCTCTAGTCCTAGAACACCTTGTAACACAGGGTGCATTCACAATAAAGAAGATTATCCATTGAGTGAGTGATAAAAGGCAAATGCCATTGTAGTGCAGATGGGTTCATACAGTTCATGGGGTTCCTACAAACGTTTGAACTTGACTGAAATGTTCTGAAATTACATTCTGAAATGTTAACTGGCGCAATACATCTATGCTGTGCACACTACGTTTCTAAGCAGTGGAATCCCATATCTTTAGAAGAAGAATAAGCATAGGTGTCACTGACCTGAGTTCTTCACCCTCCTGGTATGTAGTTTTGTAGAAGCCGACTAGGGAACCATTGAGCCAGCCCTGGAAGTGCAGAGTGAGGATATAATGTTCATCAATACCTGTAGCTTTCAGCTCCTCGTTGGCCTCCACTACTACATACTCCTGTGGATTGTACTCAAAGCATCCCTTCACCCCAATGGCTGTTTCGCCAGTTGGGCCACTGAGTTGAAGAATGGGTGCAGAAGAGACAAATGTCTCTCGGATGTGTAGCCATAAGTGTGTACTGGGCTTGCTTAGGTTCAGATGGATGGCCACAGTGCCAATATAAACATCTGTTTCCAGGTCTGGCTCCAGGTGCAAGTCATAGTGAAATGGCATGATGAAGTCAGGTAGGCGAAAACTGGACCAGCCCCCATTGGCATTGTTAGAGGATTTGCAGGGGCCTCTGTCAGTACCTGGGTCATTCGTAGTTGATGGAATGGATGTCGGTGTTGGTGTGGGGTCCTCCTCAGTGGAGCAAGTCTTCTGACTCAAACCTACCCCAAGCCCCACTGCAATGCCTGTCACTATAACAGCCAGACAGATAAGAGCAACATGCTTCCCGCGAATGCAGTAGCGCTGATCTTTCTTATCCAGGTCAAAACTTTCCATTGTAGATGGTCAGAAGCGGTTGCTTAGCCTTAATTCACAGATACTCTTCTGCTATATGGTGAAATACTCCACAGACATGCATTCGTACACAAGTGAAATGCCCTTCAAGTTCAGTATCCTTCTGCCTCCCAGAAGAGCGAGCCGCTGTATTTGGGTTCTCCGGATTTGTAAGGAAAAGACATTCATTCATCAAAATCTGATGGCTAAATTTGCATATCACTGCAATGCAATCTGCAGAGGATAAATAGAGATTGAAGAAATTGTAAGGTTTCCCATAAGCCTCGTTGGTAAAATCTTTAAGCATGAAGATTCACTGACTAAAGTCAATCACTGAAGATTAGTCTAACAGCACTGGCATACAAAGGAGCATCATTTATACCCTCTTCAAGTTAGTCATATATCTATGCTGGTTAATAAGCAATTGAGAGACATCAGAGAGAGAGAGGGAGAGAAAGAGGTAGGCATGGAAAGAGAGAGGTTAGAGTGTAAGGCAAAGAAATGAGAGTGCAGAATAAGATAAGGGGAGGGGGCTTAAATGAGGGGAGTGGCAAATGTTGCTGTACAAATGTTTTTTTACTGGTTTATAGTGTGAACACTGGGCTGGCATTTGATTTCAAATGTTTTAAGTTTATGTTTTTGTTCCTATTTGAGAAGCAACAAAGTTGTAAGTTTTAAGCAATAAAATGTAAAAGGACAAGTACACATCTGTATGATAATTTGGTTCCCTGCATGCTCTGTCTGAAAACAGAGATGAAGTTTGAGCCTTTAATTGGGCACATTTATGAAATCTATATTAATCTCTGTCTTAATCAAATCGCTAGTATATAAGTGTTTACTACAAGACTTTTGCACATTTCCCTGTGCTGAGAAAAATGGAAAACTCATTTAAAATAGGGCTCTGTCCATGGAGAAGTAAATATATATATGGTTCATCCTTTCCATGTGAGACTTTTTCAGAAAGGAGGTTTTATTTCTGTAATGTGTTTTGTGAGAGACTGATAATGCACTGACATCACAATCCCTAGGAAACTCATATGTTACTGGAATAATGGTGAATTGTACTTTTTTTTAAACCAGGGCCCAAAACACATACTGGCCTCGGCCATTATCTTCTGCAGGAAACTAACAAAAGCAATGTGGTTTACATAAACCTGTACAGGTACCTTTAATATAGCTTTAATTCCCTGTGGTTCTTACCAAAATCATAATTTGACCCAAGTTACAACAAAACAAAATAATCCTTTTGATACTTTCTGGCACATGAAAACAAATGATCACTGGGGAGAGTATATGCCATGGTAAAACAGACACATGCTTGGAAAAAGATTTATTAATCTAGTCATGCTGGATGGATGGGGTATAAGTCCAGTGGCGTAGGAGCCAGGTGGGATGTGTGGGAAGTTTTCCAACTTATAGTAGAAGGGTAGAAAAAAAGTAACTTTTATTTTGAAAGCACAATGCTTTCAACTCACATTGGCATCAAATTAGACAACATTTACATTTCATGCTATGCTGTGTGTTGGGTGAAAACGGCCTAATGGCATAAATAAATAAATAAATAAATAAAACTGGGCAGCATAGCGACTTGGTGAGTAGCACCACTGCCTCAAAGCAAGAAGGCACCGGGTTTGATCCCACTGGCGTCTCTATAGTGGCCCTTAGTGTGTGACAGTTTACATGACTGTCTGTGTGCGCCCTCCGATGGCTTGGGTTGCTGGGTGGGCATCGGTCCTGGGTTTGGTCCTGGGTTTGATTCCAGGTGGAACGACCTGGGTCCTTTCTGTGTGGAGTTTGCATGGGGGGACCATGTCTGCATGAGTTCATCCCAGGCACCCTGCTGGTTTCCTCCCACAGTCCAAATTAATTGGAGATACTAAATTGCCTGTGACTGTGTTTGATATTGAACTTGTAATGATGAAATGTGTGTAATGGTATAACTTGTTCATTCCATGAATATAACCAAGTGTTTTAATGTGCTGCTAAATGACTGAAACAAACAAAGAAAGCAAGCCTAGTATTACATGGTCTTAAAAACACTGGTACAAACAGGGGTGTGGTAGGTTCAGGAATGGCAGACAAAGGGAGTGAGATGAGGTCTTATGAATATGTTATTATATTCTTGCCATTTCTCAAGTATTTTGCACATACAGAACAGATTACAATTAACATAACCAGTTGATATGAGAGGGGAGAATATGTTATTATATGCAACCCAGACTAGTACCAGGCACTGATCATTTCATTTTCAGGTTTTCTGGCAACAGAAATCTGAAGCATGCAACATCTAGTACATAATAAAAATAAATGTTTATTTTGCAAATTGACCTTCACTGGACTTATCTAATAATAAAGAGCAATCCACATATTGATGCATTTCAAAAATTTATTTGCATTGTATGATTAGCTGTATTTAGGCTGTGCACCCGGCACTTCGCTTACTTGCCCTCCTGATCTACCACCACCAAACCTCACACCTACAGATCATAAAGTGTACAAGTAAGTTACAAAATGCAAAGTGCAGTATACCCTTTCGTTAAAATGTGCAATAATTCAAACGTGTGTACATATTGTATGTGTGTATATAATGTATTAGCGTACATATATTTTTATATGACACATTATATATCTGTATATACTCTGCTATGTTTTACACTTTGCATACTACTACATGCACTAATATGGCTTTGCTGTAGTAAACTATGATTTTGGAGGACTAATAAATAACTTATAACTTAAGTGTTATTTTATGTCACACGTGCAGTTTTTCCTGCCTTAGTTGCAGTTGAATCAGCCTATAGCTAGCTGGACCTAGACCAACCTAGAACTACCAGTATGGGAATATGTTATTTCTAAAACAAATCGTGCATAATCAAACATATTTCACCAAAATATTGGACAGGTAGTGCACTGCAAAGGGCACATACTCGATCAGTTCATACTCTATACATACTACATACTACATGAAGGGGCAATAGACCCGCCCTCTGTCTTCTCTTCCCTCCCTCTCTCTGTGACCGGGCTGAAAGCATGGCGGCAGTGGTGGCTACGCGGCAATGTGAAACCGAGGGCTGCAGTAAAGAAGCCAAACTGCAGTGTCCCACCTGCATTAAACTCGGGATACAAGGCTCATATTTCTGCTCTCAGGTAGTTCTAAGTTTCCGACAAGTTTAACCAGTTTTGTTCTACGTAGCCTGCTAGCACGCTGCTAAAATTACACCCCGGGCTTCAGCTTTAGCCACTTGGCTAACTAAGCTATGTGGGCCAAAATAACCGGCTTGGACTAATATTATTATGTAACGGTTTTTTCACATGAATGGTTGACACGTAATATATAAATCAGTGGCCTAGCTCAGTGTAACTCTGTCTGAGCTCGCTGGATCAGTAAATATGCTTTTAAGAGCACAGGTTTGATAGCATGCTGGCTTGGTTTGGAGCTGTCATGAAGCCTGCAGCGATACAAGCTTTACAGGACAGTTACTGGTTGAGTTTCTGAAAACTTCTTATGTTAGACGTTTATCTATCTGCTCAAATGGTCACACAGATTTATTTCAAAGGGTGGGCTGTGATGTGGTGAGATTAATCTAGAACGTCATTCAGGGTTATAGATTTATAGAATGTAGTAGATAAACTTATAGGAGTTAAAGGTGCATAAAGATAAAGAACTGGTCATTCATTCACGATCTGTTTAGTGTCGTCTCCCACCTGTTGCGTGTCTGAATTAGTGTTAACGTGCTGAACCTATGGCCTGTGTGTGTGTGTGTGTGTGTGTGTGTGTGTGTGTGTGTGTGTGGTTCCACCGCCCTTACTGTAAACGTCTTTCATTGTTCCCATTGTAGATTAGATTTCCTGTCACACACTGTTTTTTGTTTCTTGAGTTGTTCTTTTTTGATACACGTGATTAGTTTAGTCGAAACTTTTCTGATGTCGTCCTGGCCGTGACTGCAATACAACCGCGCTGAAGTTGCATTCAGTCCAACGTGGCTGGAGACAAAAATACAATTTTGTCAGCATTGAAGTGGGTTTCCCCCTCCTCCTCGCTCTCCTTTCTCTTCTAGTCCACTTTCTTGACTTCTTCCTTTGTCTATTTACTCCTCTTCTTCCTCAGTCGTCCTTGTCTGGGCATGCAAGCGACCCCTCAGTTACATTCTTCTCTGCGTTTTATCTCAGATCTCTCCTTCGGTTTTGGTTTCCCATTTACTTCTTGGTTGTTCTCTCTTCCTTTTTCTGCATGATGTCTGTGAAAATGATAGCTGCATCTATCAATGGAACCGTGTCAGATCTTTAAAAAGGCTTTGTCCAGTTGATTTACCCTCAATCACAAAAATCTGATTAAGGTTTCTCATCTTTAGTGCTTTCATCTGGGTTAAATGTGCGCCTCCAAACACTGACTGTAGGAAGAGATTAGAGCACCTGACACAGCTTAGGTCTGTATGGGGTTCTGTCAAGTAGGAGAACATGAAGTGGAGCTCTGAAAACCCTCAGCGCTCTACAACGGCTTCCTGCTCAGAAGGGTTTAGGTTAAAAGATGAGAAACATAATAGATTTTTGTGTCATTAAATGTGCTGTGATGGGTCAGATATTAGTCAATGGAACCTTGTTGCCATGAATTTGTTGCTTTAATGTCAATCTATATTGTCAGTGAAACACTTCTGTTAGTTTGGTTTCCTTTACGTTCTGTTTTTGCTTTACCTGATTTTAGAGTTTGTTTCATTTCTATGATTTGCCGTCCTCTCTTTAGACGACACCCGTGCTCTAAAGAAGGACTCATTTTCATTGCCCTGTCTTGTCACCTTTCTCTCTTTCTCTTCTTCTCGTTTTCCATTCTTCTCTGGATGTTCGCAGTCCGGCGCGTGCCCCCTCGTTTCTCAATCCTGCCCACAAATCACGAGATCATGCCAGGAGGAAGCATCAACATCACCTGTGTGGCGGTGGGCTCGCCCATGCCCTACGTCAAATGGATGCTGAACTCGGAGGACCTGACCCCCGAGGACGACATGCCGGTGGGGAGGAATGTGCTGGAGCTGAACAGCGTACGCGAGTCCGCTAACTACACCTGCGTGGCCATGAGCAGCCTGGGCATCATCGAGGCCGTTTCCCAAGTCATCGTTAAGTGTAAGAAGGGAAATGCTTTGCGCGGGGGAGGGTTGGGGTTGAACGTTTTCTGTACTGCAATACAATATGAGGTGCAGAAACCTCATACACTGGTGCCGGTACAGACCCGTCCAAATGAATGAATTAGAACGCCCAGACCTTTGTAGACTCAAGAATTATCAATATGAATTAGGTAAACTACTGATCCATTTACTGCTTTGTTTCCCCTGCAGCCCTGCCCAAGCCCCCAGGTACGCCAATCGTTACCGAAACTACTGCCACCAGCATCACCATCACCTGGGACAGTGGCAACCCAGAGCCCGTTTCCTATTACATCATCCAGTACCGTGCCAAAATCCCTGACAGCAAGTTTGAGACCATGGACTCCATTACCACCACCCGCTACAGCATCGGTGGCCTATCGCCCAACACAGAGTACGAGATTCGCGTCTCGGCCGTGAACACCATCGGCCAGGGTCCCGCCAGCGAGCCGGTCGAGGCCAGAACTGGAGAGCAGGCTCCTGCAAGTCCACCCAGGAACATCCATGCCAGCATCATCTCCCACAGCACCATGATGGTACGCTGGGAAGAACCAGAGGAACCAAACGGCCAGATCAAGGGTTACAGAGTCTATTACACCATGACCCCGACTCAGCCGATGAGCGCTTGGCATATCCACAACGTGCAGGACAGCATGATCACCACCATTCAGAACCTGGTGGCATCAGAGACCTACACCATCCGCGTGCTGGCGTTCACCTCAGTCGGGGACGGACCCTTTTCAGACCCCATTCACGTCAAAGTGCTGCAAGGAGGTCTGTTAAGCTCTCAGATGCATTTTGACACTTTTTTTTTTTTAGCACTTTTATGATATCGGGGCTTAGATATTGAGGCTTGTTTGTAAGGCTGAGCGAGGCAGTAGTGAAGTAACTTTAATGGCACTGAGCATCTTAGCTATTATTATTATCAGAGCTCCCCAGTGCACTTAGGAAGCAAAAAATCCTAAATATGAGCAGATTAGTCTCAGATACTAATGTTACTCGTTATGACATTAAATGGTTTTACTCCAGTGATAATGGATGTGGATTTAATCCTTAATCAGCATGTGGTGCAGCAGTTAGCGCTGTGGCCGAGACTCGGGCCGTGCCCTGCCACTGCCTGTGTTTAGTTTGCATGTTCTCCCTGTATTTGTGTGGGTTGTCTCAGGAAGACCAGTTTCTATAACCATATTCTAAAAACATGTTAGGTCAGTTGGTGCCTCTAAAGGGTCCCATTAGATGTGTGTGTATGGGAGATCATGTTTCTATATTATTGTGGGGATCAAGTGACTCCACAAGTATAGAAAAAATACTTTCTATCATTATTTTGGGGACATCTTGCTGGTCCCCAAGAGGAAAACTGTGGGTTTTTTCTTTTTTTTGTGTGTGTGTATGTGTGCGAGAGAGTGTGTGACAGAGAGAGACCAGGTATTTGTTGTATTTTTGGGGACCATATGTCACCTGAAGGATAGGTCTCCATTACAACTCTGGTCTCCACCCAAACTGCAACTTTTATTCGAAAAACCAAAAGAGATTCCAAAATTATTCCTTTTGTCAGTGAGGTTAAGATTCAGATTAGGGTTTCATGTCCATATGCCATTAAGAAGATAATTATTTAAACAAGTTGATTTGGGTCTTGTGAAAAGATGTTGCGCAGGACCCCTATTTTTATGTTCAAGTACATTTTTAGGGCCCCTCCTAGTCACAAGGCCTTAGAATTGTCCCCAAGAACTCCCCAATCCCATATGGCACTTTGGCATATGTTTACCAAGACTGGGTTTGTCACCTAGTCCGGGGTTTGGTTCGGCCTTGTGCCCTGTCCTGCCGGAATTCAAGGATTCAAGGATTCTAGGAGGCTTTATTGTCATTCTCATCACATGTGGTATATGAGGTGGAACGAAATTTAGATCGCACGATCCCCAGTTACAACCAGTAAGGATAAGTCTTAATATAAGATATAAAGTAGACATAAATAGTAAATGTAACAAATTAGAGCAGCATTAACGGATTGCAGTATACGAGGTGTCCAGGTGTAGATAAAGTGGCATAGGAATGAATGAAGTAGTAAATGATCTTTTTTATGAGCTCATTCAAAATGATTACAACATTTTTACAGCGGTAAATGTCCACCCAAGACCTTTTCACTTGCGTTGTTTCTGCTCCGTCTAAAAATCCTGTTCCGGGTTTGAGATTGATCAATGTTCTGCCTGGCTCTGTCCTGGCTCTGTGTTACATTTGTCACTTTGGCTCGTCTCGCAGTTCCTGGACAGCCGTCCAAGTTCCAGGTGGGTGAGGTATCAGACACCAGCATCGAACTGACCTGGGAGCCGGCGTACGGAAAAGAAGGCATCAGCAGCTACGAGCTGCGTTACAGAGAAGGAAGTCAAGGAGCTCAGGTAACATGCGTTCTTTTTTTTTGAAGCTTCCTCAGCCAAACCTCAACACAATGGGATTTTGTTCTCTAACTCTGCCACTTCTTGAACGATCAGGTAACAAAAACGTTCGGGCCCACCTCGTCGTACATGGTGGAAGGTTTGCGAGCGAACACGGAGTACGTCTTCTCCCTGGCGGCCATCTCTAACAAAGGCATCGGTGCTTTCACCAACGAAATCTCTCAGAAGACTTCACAAGCCAGTATGTACTTCATTTACGTTCTACTCGCTTTGCCGTTTGTAGAAACCGGACAAGCTTAGGTGTTGTTTTGACTGAAAGATCAAAAGCACTGGCTCTGTTTTTTCCAAGCAGTGTTTGTGACCAGACAAAGCATCTCTATTTGCAAGCGGCGTGTGTATCAGCTGCAAAGTCCACAAATCCAGGGCATTGTAAATGTCAAAGTAAATGCTAAGTGTGTGTGTGTGTGTGTGTGTGTGTGTTCTCTCTCTGGTGAAATGTTTTAGGGACGCTTTGTCAAGCCCTCTAAATCTGACACCACTAAATATGAATTCTGACTTTAAAGCAGCTGCCAGACGAAGCCTCTTAGCTTGTGCTTTAAACCTGAGTGTGTGGGGTTGCGTGATTGAGTGTGTGTGACGTGCCAGGCCACATACATGGTCGACATGCTCATGCTCTGGAATAACAATGTGTTTACGATGTAATCAGTTGCGTGCCTCTGTTCATTTTCAACAACCTTGATTGATTGTTGTTGTTGTTTTTTTTTAGACGCAATTACTGATCGTTTCTTTCCCTTTAATGACAAACAGACTGCTGCCTTCATTTCACCCTCTGTATTCTCTAGAGTATGATTCCTAGGATTTAAAAATGGTTGCATTGTTTAGTTTAATGGATTCCTTGCCTGAGAATGAAGAGACTGGTTGCAATTGCACCGTTTTTATTTTCCACAGTTCTTTTTGTTATTTCCCTCAACCAAACGTGAAAATCAGTGTTGAAAAATCAACCAGCTTTATTCTCTTCTCTTTCCTTATCTACTTTCTCGCGTGTTCGGTTGCACTTCCTATTCTTTTGCCGAAGCACGAGTGCACCGTTCACAAAATTGTCTCTGGTGCGTGCCGTGGCTTTCCATTGCGCTACTCTCTCTGCCGGGATCGGCAGCCGCCGTATATCCCCCCCCCCCTTTATCAGGATCAACGTGAATAATTGAGACCCTCGTCTAAAAATAAATACTCGCTCGCTGACATCATGATTTGCACCGGATGCCCGAGTGATCAAATATTCACTTCTTGTTACACAATGTTAAAGGAATGCTCATGTTTCATTCTGCTCTATCTGCAGCGTATTAGAGATTACCATGGACAATGCCCTGAGAAACCCACAAGTAGAACAGTGTTAAAAAAATAAAATAAAATCATCTGGTTTTCCTATTCTGGGGTCATTGGGGTGAGTAACGTGAAATCGAACAGAGCAGACCAAAAGAAAGCCACGTCAGCATCTTGTTTGAACATTTTCTGTTTCTGGTAGTGCACTGTGTTGGCTTAGTATCTATGCAGGTGTGGACGGGTGTGTTGTGGAGACAGATCCACAGCGGTTTCACACACCGTCATAGCTTTATAGAGAACGTTCTGCATGCAGCACTCCTTACCTGACTGGCGGGGACGCTGTGGAGATCCTGTTTAATACGTCCCCTTCCTGAAGCAGACCAGGCATGACTAACCTGTTTACCTGTGAACCTTTGTATGTTCACCCACCCCATTTCTGTATGTGTTTGTGCTTCGGTGTTTTACCCGTATCTTCGTTTGTGGAACGTGACCTGCTATCAGGTTGTATGTATTTATGTCTCACTACATGTGTGATGAATCTGTTTCACTCTGTTTCCCTGCTCAAATGAACCCGGAGCTTGCCCGTGTACGGCTGAATATCACCTGGCTTTTCTTTTCCTTTGAAGAGACTTTGGCGAGATTTCAGTTTTCTTCTTTCCTCCCCCCTCCCCCCTCAGTTTCAGTCAGGTTCATGGTTTTTTTATGAGACACATATGGTTCACTTCACAAGAGAAGACAGCTTGCAGTGAGTTCCTTTGCCCTCGACTGGGTTTTCTTTCCCCTCTTTTGTCACAACAGTTAGCAAACCTCAGCCCCCAGCAGCACAGCATGTAGCATTCCCAAAGAAAATCCATTAAACTAAAGGTGAGAGTAAGTATGTGAGAGAGGGACCTTAGGCTTCTGCTTGGGACTGTGGCTCCGGAGGCGTCCGTTCAGGCCCACAACACCTTTTATGGCCTTCAAAGATGGACGATTTGGCTCTCAGAGAGCCCTCGCTCAAGCAGAAAACCAAAAAAAAAGAGCGGAGTCAGTCTGAGAAAGAGGTCAGGAAGGTGATGAAGTCAAACAGCCAAAGCCAATACAAGTGCAAAACACCATCCAAAACACACAAACAATCTTTCTAGCGGGGTTCCCTCAGAGGTAAGTGCTCACTGTGCAAAAGACGTCCAGGCTGTCACATTTACCCAAGTAGATCACAAATTTGCTTTAACAAGACCTGGTGTTTAACGAGAATACAGCGCAAAGGTACAAAGGTCGTTCATTTCGTACACAGTCGCCACCTCAGCAAAACATGATGTCATCATTCACTTGTTCATTCGTGGGTTTGTTTGTTTGTTTTCGAGCCACTGTATCCCATTAAGGCTCCAGAATCAGTGGGCTCCAGGCTGAAATACACATTGGACCAGTACATCAGTCCATCACATGGAATCACTTACTCACAAATGCATGCCCAGAGCCATTTCATAGCAGCCAATCTGCATACCAGCATAGATTGGGGGAGTTTCAAAACAATCTGAAGTACCCAGAGGATCCCAGAGGAGAAAAACATGCCAAACTCATCATTAGACAGTAAACGCCGAGGATCGGCTTGTGATATAATATTACTGATAGTCCATTCTATTGATATTTATCTTTCTTAAACTCAGGGTTTCCTCGTGACAAAGTGGAAGCTTATATTCTAGAGGGTGGCGGTGAGGGGCCTGGAGCGTATCCGGGAGTTCAGGGGGCAAAGGTGAGCACATAACCTGGACGAAGCTTGTCCAACAGTCAGGGATCTCGTTTGTGGAATCCCTTCCCTCAGACATGACCCGTTGAGTCAGTGTGACAAGTGGCCTAGCTGGAGGACACCACCACTCAAACCCATGTCCCTGGCAGCTGCCTCCTTAGAGTATTATTAATAGAGTACTAATAGTAGTTCTACATGGGTACTTAGGGGTGCTTTGATGGTTGAGATATAAACAGTTTGGAGTTGGTATGAACCTCTAGTGCTAGCTGCCGTATTCTTCCACAAATATCCAGCTTATTAGAGTTTGAACAGCCAATCAGGGTGATACATTTTTGATAAATTTGACGCTTGATAAATACAGCTGAAAAAATAGTTGTTTTTTTTTACCATATAACATTTAACCTTAGATGTCCATGTGTGAAGCCTGAGGAATAAAAGGAGATGGCGCATTGTCGGTCTCATCCTTCATTCTACCAGCCATAAATACATTCAGCACGACAAGACACCACCGGTTGATTTTATAGAGTGTACAATCGCTCATTGAAGTACTGGCTATAGAGAAGCCTAATGGCCATTAGGGTTACTCCTGCTTAATTACGACTACAACGAGGATGCAAATTTTGAGTCGGAGCAAAGTGGCAGCCTGGACTTCTTCATTAACACGAGAAAGAAGGGTACATCCTGTGTATTTTCGTCTGTGCGGCATACAGTTTCCAGACTGAGTATTAACAATCCTGGGGTCACTGGAATCGCTGCAGGCCAGCGTTAGCCTGCAGTCACAATTCAAAGCTCCCACCGGCTGACCGGGAGTACTCTTTCACCCCCAAACGATCCTCAAATTTAATATTTCAAGAAGCTCATCATAGAAATCTAAAAAGCTATTTATTCATACCTGAAAAGTTTTTTTTTTCACTATCATTGGGGGTTAGAGAGATAGACACTCTTGGCCTGGTCAGGTGGGCTGCTGAGGTTCTGGCCCTCAGGGAAAATGTTCCCGCGATTCAGTGGCTGTTGAGACAGTGATGTTCACTTGTGCTCATGGAGGCTCCACAAACTGAGTTTGAGAGACCCTGCGACCGAGGGAGCGTTACGTCTTGGCGAATTCGATCCTGTTCAGCTCAGACTGTGCCTCATCAAGCCCGGTCCATCACTTGGCCGTCTCGCAAATCACCACACACCCTGTGATTTACTGTATTTATCCATATAAGCAGATGAGTATCCCATTTCTCGTAACTGCAGTAGTTTGGAATCCGGACGTGATTTCGTTTAATTTTAATGACTATGTTTCGATTCCGACATTTGCTAAACAGCTGTAGCTTAAATCCTGTCAAATATTCTTAAATGTGTCAGGTACTAGGTGCACTGAACCAACAATGCTGCCCAAAGCCAGGTCCCAAAAGCAGTCAGAATGAATTAATGGGCTACTAATGTAAATATGCTAAATGAACTTCTCACAAAGCTCGTAGTGGAACAGATACTTTGTATGTAATAGTCTTTGCAGGGCCGTAGCATTCCACCTGCTTGAGGACAACGACCCTAGTTATTAAAAATGTAATTAAATCTGCATCTGCCCCAAAGAACTGCGGTTCCATCAAGCATAAGTTTTGGCCACAGACCATTAAAAGTGAGCAGCTACGGGTTTTGGAAATCCACAAAAAGTATCGGTGCATCCTTGGTAATTAAGTGATCTTTGACCTGTTCAATGTAGTGGCTTAATTTTATTCAAGCTCACATACTTATCTGAATATAAGCTTAGCAGGAACGTGTCCTTTATGTTTCTAACGTTTGATACATCGAACAGCATCAGATACTATTTTATATTAACAGAGAGACCCCCCCCCTTCCTGAAAACTGTATATTCTATGACATGTACTGCCACAAATTGAATCCTCAAGACCCTTTCGGCCACTTCTGAATCCACATTTGCGTTGCAGTAGCAGCTTAGAAAGGTGCTGCTTTTTTACTGGTTTCCTATGTCCACAAACTCTTAGCTCACTGTCAGATATTCTAGACCTAAATGCTGAGGAGTGGACAATTGATTTTGACATTTGAACAGTTTGTAAAGATATTTCAAGAGGGAGAAAGTGGCAGAGTGAGACAATCCGCTGAAACTGTAGTAAACCCGTTAGCGATAAATAAGGATGTGAATAGAGCGTCTTATATAAGCTAAGACACTGGAGAGGATTGGTGGCTGGCTAAAAGGAAAGGCAGCGGTGAGTTAAATCAGTTAGGCTGCTGTGACGTAAATGGGTCACCAGCTCTGACTTTAACGCTGGGAAATTTAGCCTGAACTGAACTAATGGGGTTATTTAAAGAGAAAACAACTGCTCAGCCTTTGCAGCGGAACAGGATTCAGTCTGCCAGCGCGACACCGGAGGATGTAAACAGGGTGAGGGTGTGAATAAATGAACAGGAAATAAATGCAGGGTCTCCGTTTCAGCTTTGTGGAGCCTCGGCCTGGTGTAAACAGTGTAGAGTACAGTAAAGTCCTAGATAAAGCAACGGGACAATCCTCCTCCTCTAACCGCCACCAAACAACGATGGTCAATATTTACGTCTGAACCTGCACAGTACACCACAAACCAGTCCATCTGTGGTCTCCTGACATTAATCTGGCATCCTTATTTAAAGAGGGGGAGGGTTGATTCCCGCCGGCTCGGGGAATAGAATGTCCCCGTGGCCGGGTGCTTGCGGTAAGAAAGTCTGTTTTAAAGCAATGTGTTTGAAGCAAACCAGGTACGTATGGTATTAGGTAAAAATGTGTTTAATGCTCTTATACTTTCAGTTTTCAGCTTTCCATCCATCTTCTGAGTTGACATTTTTTGGATTCTTTCTTTCCAGTCATTTACTTTTGCAGCTGAATTTATTTTCAGGTAATCCCTCAGTGGGTTTTGGATTAATGTCAACTTTCTCTCAGAAGGTGTTTTGTTTCGTTCTAAATTCCACTCATATCTTCTTTTGATTATGCCCTTATCGCTTTGTTTGTCGCTTGGGTTGAGAACATGCATTCGCAAGAATAATTGGGTCACTTTAGTTGTTAATCGGGCTCGTTTTGGGAACGAAATGTGAGGGAAATTGCAGCAGAGGACAGATAATAAAAAGCAATAGAAATGTGCTTTAAAACAAATTAGCTTTGACTCTGCACAGATGAACCATCCACAGACCACAGGCTCAGTCAGATTACAATCAGCTAGCGTATCGATTTAGAAACATGTAACCATTTGTAATATGAAGAGTGCTTCCTGAGAAACCCACTATCAGACCCTGATAAACCAGGAAGCCACTTTCCTATGGGCAGGATAAGATCTCGACTCTATCAAGCACCCAGATTCCATCTTAATCTCATGTACCAGTAATTAGAGTCTGATCTGTATACAAAGTACCAGGCTGTACATGCCAACATCTGATACTGCCTGCTATGTTGTGTGTTCCTGTTTTATCTGGTTAACTACTGTGGGATTTTCAATGCTGGTTGTGTTCGTTTTGGACTCGCCTTTTTCCATCAAAAATGGAGATTTCCTAGAAGAAGAAAAAAACAAGAAAAAAACCTCCTCTAGTATAACAGCTTATGTAGGCTAATACGCTCACTTAATGTACAGGTGATTAAGGAAATTCTGCCCTTTGAGGCTTGGTTCTCCCAGAGTTTCTTCCTCTCTACAACATTTAGGGCTTTTTCCTTGCCACTGTCGCCCCAGGGCTTTCTCAGTTGTCGCTGCTTGATGCTTGGAATGCCACTCTGAGGCAGTGCTCTTCAGTAATTGAAATAAATCTTACTTGAATTCATAATTCAGTTGTTATTATATTATTATGCTGTATTATTACGTATTAATTCTGAAATCTGCAACGTCTTCCTGTGACAAATGCAACAAATCTACCAGCAGTTATCAAGCTAGCTAAAGTTACCTATAATAAGCTGTTATCTACATATACCCCGTTATTTCCATATGCCTAGATTTAATTCCATTCCTTATAAGGATGTAAAACGAGACCACAATTTTTAAAAGCTAATACCAGCTCATATATAAAGTAAGTACCTGATAGACAGAGGGTCCCGAATCTTGTAATGTGTACTAAATTGTGTCAGAATACTGACAATACCGTTTCAGTTCAATTCAATTCTATTTTATTTATATAGCGCTTTTTACAATGTAGCATCGTCTCAAAGCAGCTTTACAGTAATACAATTATCTAAAAGGCCAATCCCAAGTTGAGCAAGCCCAGGGCGACAGTGGCAAGGAAGTGTTTAGTTAAGTGTGTTTAGTTTGATTACTTAGTGTAGTTGGGTGTGGTCTCCGCTCTGTGTGGGTGTTTGGGTTTATTTCACCACTTCTGGACACCGCTCGATATAAAAGCAGAATGAGTTATCTTAGTATTCTGACCACTAGACACTGAAATCACACCCTTACACACTGTAGCTAACAGGGACGAAACCAAGCCCATTTTGGAGCACTTTCAGTTATGAAAAGGCTGCGTCCCAAATCAAGCACTACGTACTAGTGCAATTCTGTAACGCACTTGGTTAATAAATACCACTGGTTTCTGTAACAAATGCTGGCATGTTTATTAGCAGTTAGGCACAGGCATGTCTAGAACCTTCTATGGGTGCTCAAGCACCCCCGAAATGAGTCCCCACACCCCTTAGAGTGGTAAAAAGTAGTCCTGCATTTTCACAAGTCAGTTTGTGTTTGATAAGCTGAAAAAATGTTACAACCATAGAAAGTATACTGTTTAAACATAGTATTTTAACATAGAGCTAGCAGCCAAAGTCCCCTCTTGCCTCGCAAATGGTATGATCCAAGCGACGGCATTGTGGCTTACAGGTTTTGTTGGTTCCAGTCACACCCCAAAAGCGTGGGGATGACCATCCAAATCTGAGTTTCAATGTACAGTTTGTTGTACAGGAAAAACAAACAAACAATAAATGAAATCCTGATTTAAAGCCCCGATCCTAAAATCGCCTTGCTGCTGTCTAATAGATGGGAGCGATAGGAGTTTTGTGGGCCCTTTTTTAGTACTTGCGTGTTTTTTAGGACATTATGAAAAAGAATCTATAGAATATATATAGCCTGAAACAAGCCCTGTGTTCTAATTTTATAATTAACTACCTTCATATTTCATCGTTATGCATGTCATGTTGCATTACTCTTCTGTTCACGTTTACATTTGCCCTTTGAATCCATTCTTATTTTCGCCTCCTTACGTTCGGTGCTGTCTGTGCTTGTTTTTTCAGTTGGTTTTTTCCCTTTTATCATTTTCTTTTTCTCTTTCCCATCTTTTCGTTTTTTGTTTTCCCTCCCCTCCCCTTCCCCTTCCCCCTCCCTCCTCTCAATGCTTGCGCAGAGCCATCCGCCCCCCCTCAGGAGGTTAAGTGCTCCAGTCCCAGCTCCACCTCGCTGCTGGTAAGTTGGCGCCCCCCGCCTTCCGACAGTCAGAACGGCCCGTTGGTCGGGTACATAGTGAGCTACGCGTTGGCGGGGGGCGGAGTCGGGGTCGGAGCAGAGGCCAAGGAGGAGACGCAGTCCACGTCCACGGAAGCCACGCTGCAGAGGCTGGAAAAGTGGACCCAGTACCGCATCAGCGTAGCCGCCGCCACCGCGATAGGTGCGGGACCGGAGAGCCCAGCGATCACATGCCGCACCGATGAAGATGGTACGAGCTCTGCTGTTTCACAGCAAGCTGCTGGCTTTTTACAAATAGGTGACCAGAGGAGTCAGAAAACCGGACGCATGATGGCAACAGCAAATTCTGTTGGCATTAATTAATGAGATGTATTAATCAAAAAAAAAATGATTCGTTTTCAAACATTCAACATTTTAAACACCAGGCTACAAACAAGATCCGTTGCTACTAAACAGTAAAAAACACTCTGTCTTAGGCCACCGTGGCCCCTTTAGATTTGTTGTTTTAGCAGTGGTATTGTGGCCAAATCTACTTGCTTTTCTGTCTCTTTATTAATAACAGTCAGAAGATGCAGGAAACCATATGCAGTAGTACAAAACTTCAGGGAAAAGCTTCTATAGGCCACAGCTGTAAGTGTTTCGTATGATCTCCCCTTACACTTGATCAATAGCAGCATCTGGCAGCTCCTTTGGGATGCCGAGTTGACCCTTCTACAGTCTGAAGAAGCTTGATTAGGAATTTTTTAAAGCATAGCAACCACTTTTCTAAGGAGGTCAAGCTAAGTATTGACTTTTGCCTGCAGTAGCCACTTTGTTCTGAAAATTGTGTGTGATTTTTTTATTTTATGGGCATATTCTCTATTCTCTGTTTGTATCTCAATAAAGAAGACTGAGAAAAAAAAAAAACTTATACCACTGCTAGAATAAGAACTCTAATGGTGGTCTAAGACTTTTGCACAGTACTGCATATGAACAGTGCTAAATATTTGGGCTGCTCTTTTTGGATCTCTATGCATCTCGATCTTTTAACAAGCCTGAGCTTCCATGGCATGGAAGAACCTTGTAAAAGCAGCAATATGTCACAGCCTTTCCAAAACAACAGTAGATAATAAAGTTTAACAGTCCTGGCAGGTTCAAAACAGTTTGATAGCCCTGAAACGTCCAAGGTTGGATGGAATATGGTGGGTTTAAATGATCCCAGCAGTGTAGGCTGATCTCAGAACTCTGCCAAAGTGACATAATGCCTTTCTGGTACAGACTAAGCAATTGTTATGAGTGTAATATCAGATGATTAGGATCCTTATTTAGTACTAAGCCACGTGTGGGGCTTATTTGTCTGGGCTCTCTGCAGAACACAATGTGCAGATGCAAGCATGCCCTGGACGGGACGCCGTCCACGGCAAGGCTGGGTAAGCATGGCAGTTGCGGTATCCTGACTGTCCTCCTGTCCCTCAGAAACAGCTTAAGTTTGCATCCAAACAGGCCTGCTGAATCCATTCTGTTTATTTGTCAGCATGGTTTGGTGTTTTATTTTATAGTCACGGCGCTAGGATGCTTAGTGGTGTTGTATTCTCAGTAATAAAGGCTAATTAGAGACCCTCTGAACATTACCGCAGGCCGTGAAGGTGCAATTAGTGGAACGGTGGGTTTGGATTGGAAATTGCTCGGGTTAACAGACCCTTGTTTGTTTTTGCACCCTTTTTTCGGAGTCACCGAGGCCAGCAGGCAGCTTATGAGCTATGTAATGATCCCCAGCCAGCTGCCCGTTGTAAGGAATTGTGCTCGACATTCCCAGTGACAGCGGCGCTCCGGGCTGAGTGACAGCTGGAGTTCAGGGGACAAGCTGCTAATCGATAACGTGATGCCCAGGCGTTCGCCTCTTTCCACCTGGCACAGTCTGTGATGGATGGGCATGTGTGTTGGTGAGATGGATCTTCGTGGGATAGGGAGCAGAGAACCCTGCAGCGTTTTATAATTTATCCCTGAAACCCCCCTTTTTCTAAGCAATTTAAATATACCCAATTCCCCTTTGACATTTCCCTCTGTTTCCAGTTGGCCGTCCTTAGCTAAAGCGACGAGTCCCTTCCGACTTTCCTTCCCCTGGTCATGACCGATTGGGTCTGTGGTACCTCTGTGGCATTCTGAGCTCCGTTCCAGCATTGCAGGTTTTTAGGAAGGGCTCTGTATTGTTAGTGCTGTGTTATTTCTGTCCCTGTGCCGGTTGCCATCCCTCCCTTAGCGGTTCATACAAAATGAGTGTTTTATTGAGAACAGTGGGGGAACCTTTCCACTCCCGAGAGCAAAGCACAATAAACGCTGCATATAAACAGATTTTTTTTTTACGTGGCTGGGAGGTGACAGACTGCAGCACAGATAAAGCTGAAACAGCCAGAGAAAGTGTGAAGCCATGAGATTTGATTTTCATGTCCTAGACGTCTGTAAGCACATACGAGACGTGTTCACCTAATCGGACGGCATGAGCAGTGCTGAGCTAGTACGGTGTCCCCGTAGGTGGAACTATAATAATGATAATGATAATAATAATAATAATGAAGGCAGTCAGGAATAAAAACACACACAAAATTGATTTGTTATTGTCTATGCCTTGAAGCGACTTCTTGCGTTCGTCTCCGTTCTGCTGACAGATTGTGTAAGGCTGAACGCAGCAGCTGCACCGCACATCAAAATTGAATGCACAAAAACCTGTCAGTGAAAATGACAGCCAAAAGAAAACATTTCGACCATAAATTCCTTTGCATAAACTCTTAAGTTCTTTTGCTCACGAATCGTTTGGATGGTGGTAATCATTTTATAGTGACTAAGGCACCTGCTTGCTCTTTGGTGGTGTTTTCAGCCAAAAAAAAAAAAAAAAACACTTGCTAAAAAAAAAAAAAATTACTTTTCCGTTACAGGTCTAATAAGTTCACAAAAGTGGATTGAAAAGGAAGGTGTCGCACTCTCTGGGTCTGCACGATTTGTATTAGCTCAACTTTTCACGTTTAAAATAGCAAGTGATGTGAACAAAAAATGCTTTGCTAATGACAGAAAATTGTAATGTGGACAAAAAAAGGTTTTTTTTTTAAAATTCATATTTTGCATGAATAAACCACTTTGGTAATGCTCGTCTGTAACGTATTGTTTAATTATCCAATGAAACATCATTATTTAATTATGAAATGCATTTTGTCGAGGTTTATTCTGTCGACTTTAAAAGAGACAAATGCAAGCGAGCAAAAGCAATTAATTCGATCAAATTGCTGCAATTAACAGAGTTTAATATTTCCAGCGTTTGACTTTGTTGTGGTTTGTGCTTGATCCTTGACGAGATTTTTTTTCTGCTTTTAGTTCCCGGTGCGCCTCCTCGGAGGGTGGAGGTGGAGGTGATCAACTCCACCGCCCTGAAGGTGATGTGGCGTTCGCTGTTGCCGGGGCGACAGCATGGGCAGATCCGTGGTTACCAGGTTCACTATGTGAGAGTGGAGAACGGCGAGGCACGTGGTCTCCCGTTCATCAAGGACGTCATGCTGGCCGACGCCCAGGTACAAGCTTCCTCACACGCTTACACGGTGCTTTGTGATGGGGGGATGCTTTTCTTTTCTGTGCTGTGAGTAGATTCTGGGGTGTTCCTTAGTAAGGGTGGGACGTTGGACGTCCCAGAGCATTAAAGCTGTCTGTGAGATTCATATCAATCCAATATGGTGGCTCATTTTATATATATATATATATATATATATATATATATATATACTGCTCACTAATAATTAGTGGATATTTCAAAATGAAATATATTATCGTATTGCTTGTTTTGTGGTCCAGTTTATCAGTTCCAATTTTCATATAGATCCGTCCATATAGATTGTGGTAGTCCATCTGATTGTCTAAATGAGTGGACCAGACATAGTAGCGCTGCTGGAGTTTTTTTTATCACTGCTCATTTACCCACTTTATTCAAAACATTGACCTTACTGCTCCACCTTATCGATTTAAATTAAACTGTTTGTGTTCGGTATCTTCTATTCCTTCATCAGTTCTCACAAAATGCTGGTGGCTCGATATTTTCGGTTGGTGTACTCCATTTAAAACTCCAGCAGTACTGCTGTGTCTGATCCACTCATACCAACGCAACACTGACCAGCATCAGGGCAGTGCTGAGAACGAGCCATGACCCAAATAAGACCTGATGTGGGCTGGTCATGTGGGGGTCCTGAACTGATCAAACGGACAGTGAGATCAAGCAAAAAGGCTGTACCTAATAAACTGATCTGTGACGCAGGGATTTAGGCGTGCCGTGCTCTGCAGCCAAGCTTTACACTTTGCTGCGTTAAATACCAGTGCGTTAAGGGAATTTTTCCTCCCCTCTCCTATTCACTTTACCCTGAAGACGCTTTGAAAGAAAGTGCGCCCTGAGATGTGTTAGAGGAACGATTGGGATTGATAAGCGCCGGTGGAATTTCCTGGTTGGGAATTAATGCCTACTTTATGGCTAATGCATTAGGTCATAACTGGGTCTGAGGTCAAATCTGATTGGCGGGAGAAGCAAAGCAAAGCGAAGGCGAAGCACAGAATCCTCGAACGGATCGTAAATGATGGGCCGCTCTTATCTCTGGGTGTTTCTTCTCCGTATGCCTTCTGACCTACTTTCCCAGAACACTTTGGAGTCTCCGCTTCAGTGCCCCTCTCTTCCTGTCTTTTCATGCGCCTCTTTTCTGTCTGTCTCCCTCTCTTCCTGAAATTGCTTTCCCCTGCGCTCCCCTGCGGTTGGGGGGGGGCGGAATCAGTGGGAAAAGGACGATACGGCTGAATACGTGAGTACGGCGAGAGTGCGGTGTCCATGTGGAGCGTGCATGTGATGTTGCATCATCGCTCCCTCTGGAGGGTCACTCGTGATGGAGGTGACTCGCCGGTGGCGTTTCACCGTGCGTGATTGGCATGCTTTGATCTAACAAGCATGGCACCACTGAGGGACTACCACAGCCGACCCTTTTGGGGGCGATGCAACATCAAGCACTCATTAATGTTTGTGTTTGTGATTTTTTGCCGTGTTGTGTGACTGAGAACCCAAGAGATAAAAAAATAATCGGTTGACAAAGTAGTGTTTTGAGGTTGTTGGTTTTTTTTTTCCGTTTCATGCCTGTGCAGTAACATGTAACGGATTTGCATGATTTAGTGTTTGTCACACAGTTTAGACAGACCGAGTGTCATGTTTGCTTTTTTTGCAAGAGCTCAGCTTTCATTCTTCCCATTTTATGTGTGCATGAACAAGTCCTCTGATTTCCACACGGAAAAAGACGCGATCGAAAAGGTCGACACGATATTCTCACAAAACGTTGTACAAATCTGGTGCCGAGTTGAATCTCAGATCTTCAGTAGAGAATTTTGGTTTGGTCTTGTTAGTAGATCGGAGACTCTGCAAATCTAAGTCATTTTTTTTAGTTCTCTGCTGTACAAGATGGAGTCAAGTCTCTATTTGGGTCCAAGTCGAGTCTGTAGCTTGTGAATCTCTGTCAAATCTCCATTCTTTAGTGCTTGAGTCACTGGTAAGCCAGTCTGAGTTATGTCTCTGGCATGTGAACCTGAGTTCAGGCTAAGTTCTTTTCCAATTCTCAAGTCTCCTATCAACTCTTGATTCTCCAACTTGTGAGCCTGAGTAAAATCTCGAGGCTTAACTTGGGAGTCTGAGTTGCTTTTACAGAATGTCTAAAAAAAAAAGTCGAGTCTCAAGTCAGTAAATTAGGTTCTCAAATGTGAGACACTCGAGTTCCAAATGTCTAAGGTGCAAGCTTCAGATCACTGGTGTCAGACGCTGGTACGAGTCTCTAGCGTGTTTAATCCAAGTTGAGTCTCTTGCATGTGAGTCTGAGATGAGGTTCAGTTCTCTGGCGTTGAATCTGAGTTGGTTCTCCAGCATGCAAGTCCTCGTTGGGTCTTGAGTCTTCAGTGTGCAGTTCTTGGGTGAGTCTGAGTTAAACCTCGGGTATTTGGCTTGTGAACTCGTGCCCAAGAGTCATGTTAACTCTCGACTCTTTAACTTGCGAGGCTCAGTAAGTCTGAGTCAAATCTCAAGTCCCTAAATGGGGGACTCGAGTGCGACTGAAATTTTGGTGCTGGTAAACATTACTACAGAGATTCACTCAGCCGGTGGAGGCGGAGTCAGGCACTGATGTTGGTTCATTTACATTTACTGTTACGGCATTTAGGAGACGCCCTTATCCAGAGCTGATACAACCTTACAATGCAAGCAATGTTGGGTTAAGGGCCGTGCTTAAGGACCCAACTGGTGGCAGCTTTGGGAGAGATTTGAACCCTGGAACATCAGGTCCAGAGTCCAGTACCTTAACCACCAGGCTACTCGGTCCCATCTCCCAGTGTTCCAGATCATCCCAAAGGTCTTGAATGAACTTGAAGGCTCAGTCAAATTATTTCTCTCTCACTCACTCACACACACACACACAAACACACACACACACAAATACATCATATCACTGGGGCTCCTGCTCTTTAATGTCAATGATGTCAATGGGACTGCGGTAGCCTAGCGGTTGAGGTACTGGACTTTGGACCTCATGGTCCTGGGTTCAAATCCCGCCTCTGCCACAGCAGTTGTAAGTCGCTCTGGATAAGTCGCTTCTGCTAAATGCCATAAATGACAGCATGGTTGGCATGCTGACATTTATGGGAACCTTCATTTGTGCTGCTCATTTGTTTTGCGGCATTGTTTTCGTTATCTCATTATATTCACTGAAAACTCCTAGAAATCTGGATGTAATTGAACGATTTTAAGGGAAATAGTTCAGTGTTTTTTTGTTCCTGGCTTGGTGGGTAAGTCACAGTGTGTGCACAGATTAGCGGCCGATCGACAGAATGTCATTATGCAGCTGAACTATTTGCTGAGACTTCCTCCGCATTAATTCTCTCCTGCTTATTTTCAGGGAAGGTTCTGAATAGGAAGGGTGCCTGTAAGAAATAGGTGTTGGAATTAGCGAGCCGTGGCGCGGCTGCCGTTCAGAATTTATCCTTGCCATTAAGCCTGGTTGTTTCCTTCTAGTCAATAAACAGATTCAATTATTTAAGGCTAAAAGTAACGAGTGAAAACAGTTTCAATTATTTAAGGCTAAAAATAATGAGTAAAAGCATTCGAAAGCGTTTGAGTGGGAGAAATGACAGCTGGGTCAAAACAAGATGCCTTTCCCGGGCTGCTTAGCTTAGTTTAGCTTCTGAGCCCTAACTTTCATACTTTCTCCTTAGGAAATGGTGATCGGAGGGTTGCAGCCGGACACCACCTACTCCATCACAGTGGCAGCGTACACTACCAAGGGCGACGGGGCACGAAGCAAACCCAAACTGGTCGTGACCAAGGGAGCAGGTGAGTGCTAATGCAGTCATCATCCTCATACAAATAGGAGCCCCGAGTCCCGTGTGCTGCCATTTCCACCATCCAAATGAACCCTGGGAGGGATTATAAGGACTGAACAGAATACATAACAGTTCTGGGGAAAAGGCATCTGTAGGCTGGAACAGGTTGATCTGGGGTTTTATGTGTCTTGTGTTGTGAGGGTTTAATAAAAAAAAAAAAGAATAGTGTGTATTATAACTGAGAGGCAGACAGACCACTACTGATTTACTGATACTTATAGAAGCACATAGGCCACACCTTTAGTAGGAATTTTTTTGTTGTCAAGTCCAGTTCAAGATTGAGATCGGGAGGACCCAAGGACCAGATCAAGACCAGATTTAGATTTATTTTCTTCATATTCTAATGAAAAAATGAAGTAGTTACTTTACATTTATTGTCATTCAAACTAAGGCAATATGACCTTTGGAAATGATGGGGATGATTTTGTTTCCCTTTTTCTCTTAAATTTAATTTGAAATCAAAACATTTGAATGTAAACATCTATAAACATCTATCTGTTCTATTTTTCAGCAGAATAATAACATTTCAATCTGCCCTCGATCAAAAACTATCCTATTCTGTACTAAGTAAAGCGAGGGAGGGGATGCACACTTACAATCTTAGACTATTCCAAATAAAACATGTTTATCGATTGGATCCTGCAAAAGTGAAAGGTCCTGTGAAAGGACTGATTCTGTACCAACTTATTGTTGTTATTTAATAACGAGTTTAGTTTATAATTACTGTTATGTCTGACAGACGCGTTGGTCTCGACACCAATTTAGGAGTCCATCTTAACACAAGATCGAACCCAAATGAGGTTGAGATGAAACCGAGACCAGACGCTGGTGCTACAACACTAGGCCCTACCTTGAGTAGAACTGAGAGGCACAGCCGCCAAACCTTTCTAAGGACTAGGAGGCACATACTTAGGATGCGTGCATATTTAGTTGTTACAGGAAGCAGTCGTATTGTTATTGTTTAATACAGACGTCTGTGTATTGTGTGTAAAACTCAAGATCAGGCCAGGTTTGGCTCAGCCCTAAAACACACAACACTGGCATGTTTATTTAACCACGAGGTGTAAAGCTCTTCAGTGATACGTCTCGAGTGTGACAGCTGCACATATCGCAGGTGTCAGTGTGTGACAGCTCCACCACAGCTGCCCGTCAGATTCTGCACTCATCACAGGGCGCACACACAAACTCGACGTGACGTGCCTCAGCCATAAACACAGCCGCGGCTCTCGGAAAGCGAAGTGGCACCCCCCTTTCTCATTTCTGAAAGTGTGGCAAAAGAGCTTAAGCAAAATAAATAAATATGTGAGGCAGAAATGAGAGAAAGCGGAAAACGGACTTAGCCCTTCTCGGGTAAAGCACATCATGGTCTTTCATATGACAGCGGAGCGGGGTGGCCGGACCAATGGGTGCTCGGCGTGAGCACTGCAGGCGCTTTCATGCTTCGTATCAGGGGCATTGTGCTGTCTGACAAGTTGAGCCTGCACCTCTTCTTTCATACGCTGATAAACGCTCTATGGCCTCCACCTCGAAGTGCCTCCTGCCAATCAGAGATAGCCTTCAGGGCTTCTGGTGCATGCAAATCGTCTGACTGTGGGGCTCCTCGGTAGACGGGTGACTGCAGGTTCTCTACATGTCCTTTTATACTTATTCAAATAGTACAGCATACATGAGCATGCAATGCCCCGTGTCCTCCTGCTGTCCCTAATATCTAGCCAATCAGATAACTCGCTAATTAGGTAACATTTGTTACAGGTACAGAATGAGGTATCTTAAGTTATCATCGTCTGTGATTAAATAACAATCACGCAGAATCTAAAACAACACTGTGGGACTGTGGTAGCCTAGCGGTTAAGGTACTGGACTATGGACCAGGAGGTCCAGGGTTCAAATCTCACCTCTGCCACAGTGGGGTCCCTGAGCAAGGCCCTTAAGCCACAGATGCTTGGACTGTAAGACTGTATGAATTGTAAGTCGCTCTGGATAAGGGCGTCTGCTAAATGACATGACTGTAACTGTAAACACAGCACATCAATGTTCGGAATCATCAAGCCACCTGGTGTAGTGGGAAATGTATTGGAACTTGTCTCTCCAGCATTTCCCATAGATGATCGAACAGTTTGGTGGTCAGGGCAACACCTAGAACTGTCTGCGGGGCGGAAATACAGTTGAGGAGGCATACTTAGTCTGCAATAACGTTTGGGAAGGTGGTGTGGTTTCCACCTACGGTTTCCTATATATATAAATATTGAGCAAGAGAAAGATAAGAACACTAGAAAGCAGTTTTATTTAAGCAGGAGTCCATAAAACACCCCAAATGTGCAGCCAGAGGCCATGTGACAAAGAAACACTTCATACTGTGCAGATGCAGTGAGAGAGGAGGCAGAATCAAATAGAGAATCTATTATATGTTTAGAGGTGACAAAGATCCGAACATCAGTTTATAATTACATTAATTCATAATTACAGTAATTAGAATTAATCGCTGATGCAGGGTTTTAAGTTCAGCAGGATTTTGTGAAAAATGTACATGACCGCAAATAAAATAATGTACTTAATTAAAACTGCATCTAAGAAAAATTGTAGTCAAGTTAAACTGGATACGCAGTCAACCGTACAAGTGTTAAATTATAGAAT
The DNA here is from genome assembly GCA_034779995.1 of Parotocinclus haroldoi. Lineage (NCBI taxonomy): Eukaryota > Metazoa > Chordata > Actinopteri > Siluriformes > Loricariidae > Parotocinclus > Parotocinclus haroldoi. The sequence goes on along the minus strand of JAUZST010077700.1, from coordinate 37,346 downwards.
GTGGTGTTTATTTAATCCTGTTATATATGCTGCTAGAAGATCATTCCACTTACATGTACATTATTTATAAGACGAATTCATCGAGCGACTTGGAACTGATTTGATGTTACAAGTTGGGCTAAACGGCCAAGCAGGGGCAGCTTGGCAATGTTGGGACCTGGGTAAAAAATCTGGGACCTTGCTAGGATTAATCCGTTCTGGATCCCCAGATGATTGAATTTATGTATACATGCATACATATTGATTATTGATCATTAGGCACATTTAAAGAAAAAAAATAAATATAAAGACATGAAACTTTTTCTTCTTTGGCTTTCATGACCATTGGCATACCGTATTTTACTGGATTATGTGCATCGGAAGATCACAACATGGATTGATTTGTTTAGGGTGCCTGTGTTTGAAGTTGGAGTTTTTGTTTGAATTTGGGGGCAAAAAAAAAAATGGACCATTCGATATCCTAATTGTTTGCAAAGTGGCGTCGAAATCCCACGTTCCACTGTACCATCACATGCTCTTTTACTTAAAATAACTAAGAATTAAATAAAGAATGAAACAAACACTGCTAAACACACCTAAACTTTTACATGTATGATTTTTTTTCGTTTTTTTTTTTTCGTTTTTTTTAGTTATGAGGCGTGTCTGGGGCATGACCACAAATTCACAGGGTGCAGGGGAACATGTACCTTGAACTCCAGTCCATCAATCTGGACTTTTATGCTCCACGGGATGCTTGCCTGTCCAACTTAGCGTCTCTCTGCCACTTGGAATTGTTTTAGTTTCACTTTGGACCTTTCGGGAACTGCTACATGACCGTGGTGGGGGGCTAGGAAATTGCAGCCACACCACCTGAGCGATCTAAAATGCTACTAAAACAACTCAACTTAAACGAACAAAACAGCACTAAATATGGAAGTGGAAATAATTTCAAATCACACTCAATCTTTTGATTGCTGCATATAATGTTTATAAAGTATATAATAGATGTAATGTATTTCAAGTTGCATGCACTGTTTTGATCAGAAGACGGGCTTATTTAGCTTTATTACATTTTTCCGCTGACGAGTGCTGATGCTGGGATGCACTGTAGCATGTGCTGTTCTTATCAGCGGGGTGAAATCACCATGGAGCATTTCTGATATAAAGATTAGAGAGGTTTACAGCACCTTGATCTTCCAGCAAATGTCCCCGTATTGATCTTTTTGATGCTGCGCGCTGTCCGGGAGAAGAGACACGGGCGTGATTGATTGGGACACCGTTATTGAGCCTCTAGTGACTGATGGGAGCTTCATCCAACTCTATTCCACGTTAGTCAGTCAGCAGGCAAAAACATCCACCCTGTTTTTATTTATTTATCGAATTTCTTACCTAGACGATGGCAAGTGAAGGTCAGGGCTTAAAAAAGCCTTGTCCGTGTAAGAGGGCTGTTTTTCATCATGTTTCTATTTAGATTGCCACTTTATTGTTTGGAATTATTGACTGTTGCCCTTCTCTGCACAATGTGTTCTTCTCAGCCTCTATCCGCCTCATCTGTCAGTGGAATTAAGACTTAATATGGCCACCATTGCAAAGATATTATATAGATACGTGTACGTGGGCACTCGTTGGGACACCGGTCCATTTCAGGGCTGGTATGGGCCGCTGGTACAGTATCCTAACCATGACACTACTAGTCATATCTGAATCGTCATTCTTTGATATGTCCACATGGGCAGGGGATTACTTTATCAAACCGTTATCGGGCTCTGCTAAAAGTGATCATCCAGGCTGTAACGAGGCTCTGTCATGGTATGGGGCTATGTCAGTGTCGTTGGTAAAGGCCATTTGTATTTCTGCAATGGCAGCATTAATGCAGAAAAGTACATTAAGACTTTAGAGGCTGCTTTAGAGACGCCATCTGCACCAGGGTCATCCACTCATTTTTCAGCAACACAATATAAAAGCACATGCTGCACACGTTACAAAAGCATGGCTACGACGATGAGCGTACGGCCACTGGCCTGTCCTGACTGCAGTCCTGACCTGGCTGAGATCTGAACTGAGAACGTGTGGAGAATTTTAAAAAGGCGATTCGTGGTACGGTTTGCAGGAAGAATAGGATGAAGAAACACCCGAAACACTTTATCCCTCGGTATACCTCGAGTGGATCTTTTTTTCTGTATTGGGTTTGAACATTATGCTGGATGCCCAGTCACCCTGGCCAATATGTCCTGCCATGTGCTGATCTGATTTTGCCATCTGTGTGAAAGTCTCAGTCAGTTGGTGGCCATTTTTATATCGACCTTCCTTCCCTCAGACAGCTTCAGTTGTGTTTGTGTGCCCACTGCTACCCGAGTACCATGGCAGTGATGGCGTGATGCTCCTATGAGGGCGCCAGGTGTAGCATTTCCCATCCACCACTCAGAAGTTGAGAAATGATCCGCTGAGAACCCAGAGAGGATCACCACTCATGGGATATATTTTTTTGGGCACTTAACCTTTCTCAGTTCTCTCAGGCGGGCGCTTACTATTGATGGACAGTTCTACAGTCAGTAACTTCACCACCTACAAAACGTTCCTGTAAGGTAGAGCGATGCAATAGCCCATGGGTTTGAAAGGCAGACACACCTAATAAACTGTTCCCTCATGTTCCCTCTCGCACCGCTGAAACTACGCGCGGTTACAGAGCTGAAAATGAGAGGACGAGTGGGAGGAAATGAAAACGAAACCCAATCCTTTCTCAATCAGCGTCCGTGTGTCAACAGCAGCTATTAATGCAGAGCATGATGGGAAACGTGCCTGGGGCCTTGCAGAGAGGGATTGAGAGGGGTGTGTGCTGGGCTGAAGTGGACTCTGTGTGTTCTGCCGCAATCATCGCGCTGCCGACCCCCACTGTCCTCACTTTGTACTGTATTGCCTCGTGTCCTCATCACCTTCAGGCGTCCTTTTCTTTCTCACCGCGGAGGAACTTCCTCTAGTCTTCAATCCTGGTGCAGTTATTGTCCTAGATTAACCATTTACCTTTCCAATTTGATCCTGAATCTGATGTTGTCATGTTAGTGTTGTCTCGCCATTTTTAGTACGAAGTCCATAGTGGCACGGCAACAAATCTCTAAGTTCATTTTATTAGTAAATGCCTGCCAACGCAGCTGACTAACAAGGCAACACTAATGAAGGCAGCTAAATTAGTTTCCTAAGAGCTCATTTTTTCTCATGGTTTGGGTAGACATAATTGGCATCTCATGTGGTATGATGATTGTTTCACTGCTCGACAGGAAAATCCGTCACTCAAATATGGCCATAGATGGCCGTCGTCCATATAGGAGGCTTACAGGTGCTTCGGTCTATTCCTGTCCAGTCCCATAGACCAGTGTTAGTGCTTGAGAATTCCCCGCTTCTGCAGTAACGGTGAAGGCAGACCGAAAACATTTTGATGCAAATACTCTGGAGGTTCATACATAGATTTGTTTTACATAATCATGATACCCAAGCTGTGCTGGACAGTGTTCGGCTCGTGTGTTTGTCTCTGAGCTGCTGGAGAAAGTAACAAGCGTTTCTGGAGAAATATGTCTGAGTTAAAGCAAATGTTTTCGATCCAAAAGGAAGTCGAGCAAAAGCGAGAGCATGAAGTGGGTAGAGTTTGGAACTTAAGAGTATTGGGCTGAAAGAAAGAAGGCGTAAATGCTATTGTTGAGATGTAATGGGCTAAACGAATCCTCTATATATTTTGTCAGCAGTGTAGGTAGGGGTTAGGTTTAGGGTTTGGGGCTTCTTTTAAGGATTATTTATACTATGGTTGTGGTTCCAACTGGCAAATGGTACATTTTGGTCAAATAATTACAATATGATTAGGTGTGAGGTTTAGGAGTTAGGGGTTGGCCTTAGAATATGGTTCAACATTAGGAGAAGAGTTTTGAAGAGAGTCAGAAAGGTTTAGTGGGAGGTTTGGGAGTTCTGGTTAGGGCTGAGGTTCAGGAAATGGAGTTACACTATGTTTAGGGGCTAAATGTAGAGTTTAGGGGTTGTTCTTACAGTCGGGAATTATAATATTATCAGGCTTATGGGTTAGTTGGAATTAGAATATGTTTACAGGTATAGATTTTAGATATATAGTTGAGCTTTGGTGTGGCGTTTAGTTATTAAGGTTAAGGTACTGGATCCCACCTCTGCGAAGCTGCCACAGTTGGGTCCTTAAGCAGGGTCCTCAACCCACCAACCCATCATTCTTGAATATTAAGTCGTTCTGGATGAGCGGCTTACTAAATCTATCTAAATCTAAATCTGGTTAGTATTTAAGATTGAGGCAAGGTGTTGATTAAGGTATATAGTGATACCTCAATGTGCTAAAGCTATCTGTCCAGACCTATTATCCGTCCTTGTTCACGGGTTAAATAAGTGTTTTCTTGACCAGCTATAGGATTTGTTTTCAGTGTCTGTAGCAGTGAGGAACATCTTTACTGGGAAACATCTGGTAGTAACATCTAGTTTTGTGCTATAATGTAGACTTGGCATATCACGTTGATCTTGCCTCACTTTTTAAGCTCCTAAGCTCACTTTTATGAGCTCTCATTCAGAGCGCGTAACCCTGTGTGTTGCCTGGAAATCCTGCACAGCCCGTTGTTGAGCTCTATCCATCATGTTAATTACTGTAACACAGAACAGAAAGTGTGGGTAATTACTAAATGCTAGTGCTGTCACTCTCCTCACCATTATTCATATCATTATTATTATTCTCACTGCCTTTATGAAGCGTATTGCACTTTCCACACTAATGCCGTCATCTGTGTGCTTTCGTTTCAGTCCCTGGCCCGCCTTCCCTCCGTGTCCATCAGGACTCGGAGAGCTCGGCCGTGGTGCGCTGGCTTCCTCCCGAGGTCTTATTACCCGGGATGGAGCTCCTCGGTTACAGGCTCCAGTTTGGCCGTAAAGACATTCCCCCTCTGGCCACGCTCGAGTTCACGCCACACGAGCGCGAGTACTCCGTACTCAGCCTGCACCGGGGCGCCACGTACGTCTTCAAGGTCTCGGCCAAGTCGCGCTCCGGCTTCGGTCAAGAATCTGTGCAAGAACTGAGTCTGGACGAAGAGGCTCCTCAGGGATACCCTCACATCAGCAGCGCCTCCAATGTCACCTGCTGCTCCGTGCACTTCTCCTGGGTGCCTCCGGTTCTTGCCGAGCGCAACGGCGCCATCACAGAGTACACCTTGGCTTACCACGAGGTGGGGATGTCCGGTGGGCCGCTGGAGCTGCGCCTACCTGCCACGGAGCACAGTTACACCCTGAACAGCCTGAAACCGGACTCTGTTTACGATGTGAAAATTCGTGCACATACCAGTGTAGGTCCCGGGCCCTACAGCCCACCCGTCCAGTATCGCACAGTGGCAGTTGAAACAGGTAGGCCTCGCTCTCCTCTCTCTCTGTCTCTCTCTCTCTGGCCCAGCTTGTGGTACATACCAAAAAAAAAAATGTCAAGACCGCACAACCCGTCACTGAAACCAATCCGAGCACCTTCCTACACAGATTAAGCTAACCAAGGTAAACAAGGTAAACAAGGTAAACAAGGCAAGTCAATAAGCTCAGTCAGTCAGTTTTGAAAGGGACGAGCGCCGAATTTCAGAGGTAAGTGCCCAGTGGTCACGCCCAGTCACACCCTTTTAGCCACACCAACCCCCCCCAAACACACACACCCAGGAAGGGTCTGACAGGAAAGTTACATTAGGTTTCAGTTGTTTTCCTTTCTTATTTTTGACTCCCTCCCTCCCTTTCCCTCCCATTATGATTTTGCGGCATGGAATCTCGAGAACCAGCGCTAACGACTGTAAGCATGCTGTCTTCAAGTCCGGCCTAACCCAGTGTGACAGTGCCAATCCAGAGGGACACTACAGGGGCAAAGGGGACATGCCTGCACCAAGCCCTTGCGCTGGTTAGCGGTAGCTGCTCTGGCTTGGCACGGTCCACGGACCGGGCAGAGTCGTTTGTCATCTTGTGTTCCATGGGTCTGTGTTCACCACTTCGTGTCCTGTTTTTGCTAACGGAGCACCCTTGTTTCAACTCCTTCGCAGCGACTGCCACACCGCCCACACTTCAGGAAGCGGGATTACAGGCCGTCGTCTCTTCTTCACGTCACTCTTTTTGACATCGTAACTAACGCAGATGTCTCCTTCTCTTTTTTTTTTTTTCGTTCCACAACCTTGTTTAGATGTTCCTAAGAACTTCACTGTGAAGTTGGTCACCAAGACAACGGTGCTGCTGGCTTGGAAGTTTTCTGACAGCCGTTATCCGTATCGCTGCATGGTGAGTGAGAGATGAAACTTGTAACGTCATTCCATGATCCTCCTATTGTTATAATAATCATTTTTGGTCCAATCTGTTCACCCTTAGCCACTTTAACCCTTAGCCAAAGCTCATTTCTGATCAAGCCACTGTAAAAAGTCTACAGGTGTAAGGCGAGGTCACACTAAAAACTTGCCACTGTAACCTGTAGAGGGTGTTACTGCTTTTATCAGTGTTTGATACCACATACAAGTTCTTTAGTATTCTAATGAAGATTGAATTACAATGACACTGTAGCTAAAACAATGCTCTATCTAATCTTTTGGTGGCCTAATACTTTTGCACAGTTCAGTTAGAAATCGAACTTAAATGAAGCCTGATTGCATAAATAACATTGAACAGTCAAAACACTGAAGCCCCGCCGTAACATTATTCCATTACACTAGCTTTAAACTCTGTAAACTTTTAGTTGTTGAGTGAACCGTCTGTTCTCATAGTTGACATTTTGGAAATGCGATAAATATTCAGGAGAAAGAAAACAGAGCCCCTTTTAACGAAATATAATCTTAATACCCAGATGGGTTGGGCTGGGTTGGTGAATCTCTTAAACGACAAGGCGCTACCTGACTACTGATTGTGGTCCCAGGAGGGCCATGAACCACCACTGGGGTGTGGGGTAAACAAGGGTCTCCCATGTGACCTGCATGGAGAGAAGGGCTACTCTGGTACAACTACCATAGATGTCTAACGGGAGGAACGTGGACAACACAACAGCACCCCCAGCTGACTACGAACCTGCCTAGTCACAGACCGGTTACCAGGGGAACCCAAAAGTGCCTGCTGTGGAAAGGATCAGTACCGGACCTCGAGAAATTGAAGAAGATGGTCGGGACCGATGCGTCCCATTTCTTTTCCAGCACATAGACAGCACAGAGGTGGGAGTGCTACGGGTCCGAGTCGTGCAAACCTTTAATTTTGACCTGTAACACCGACCTAAACATGACACACACCAGGCGGTTTGAGTGTTGATGAGGGCTGATCAGTGGTTGGAGCCGCATCAGATAAAGCCCAGTCATGGGAAACCATTTTCATTAGTAAAGCCTGACAGAATGGTTCCACTCCAGTGAATTGACATTATTGTTAAAGCGTAAATTAAAACCAAATTCACAGCTATCTCTGAGAATTCACCACAGATTGTCTGAACATGGTCGATCAATGTTTATAGCGTTGCCTCATAACCAGCCTAAGGCCTGCACTTCTCATCTGCCATTATATCTTTAGTCATTATGTGCTAAGTGCAACCTGAGGCCTCGGTCATTATACAATAAAGAGCCAGACTGACAGGCATCGCACACAATCGCACAGTCACACAGACACACACCGCAGCGGAAGCTGTGCTGCTTGTATTTTATCATGTAGCTAGTTTATCTGCTAATAAGAGCTCGGACCAAATAAAATGGTAGCGTATGTTTAAGATGGGACATAAAATTGCATTTAACAGTGATCCAGAAGGACTGAGCGGTTTAAGCACACCACCACACCTGTGGCAGCCTGGGGAACCCGGCATTTTTTTTTTTTTTTACAATCTGCTAATTAGTGTGTTTGGTGTTTGCATCTAAAGCATCTCACAGCTGATGCAAATGTCCATAATGCAATCCAAGCAACTGAGGATTATGGGTTCATCAAGGGTACTACAGGGTCTACTGATTAATAATCCTGTACCCTGTCATACTGGGGCACACACAGAATTTGGAGGGGCACAGCTGTACCATTCTGATGGTATGGACTTTATTCGTCTGTTCATAATAATAATAATAATAATAATAATAATAACTTGACCTTGAATAGCGCCTATCACAAAATCCAAGGACGCATTACGAAAAGCACAACATACACAACATACACATACACAATACAATACAATACAATAGCAATAGAGGAGGAAAATAGAAACGTTTTAGAAGAGATTTTACATTTAATGAAAGAATCCTGTTAAAAACTCTATGTATTTATAATGAAGTATGTGCTTCCCTACCTGGGGTCTTTATTCTTTTGGTCTGTGTGTGTGTGAGGGCTAGGGGGTGCAGCCTTTCCTAAATACTCGTAGGGGGGCTCAAATGAACCCCCAATTTTTATATTTATTGCATTAATTAAACGTATACCCATGAGCAGTAATTAATTAGCAGAGTGACTGGCTTTCTTTCGAATATTTGCAGAAAATCAAGTTACAGACTGTAGGTTGGATTCATCATTATGGAGAAATGACGTTCCTGTTGGGTTTTAGTGTGGCGTGTCCTGTAGTTCCGCTCTGTCTTTGTCTACCGTTGTGATTTTTAGTGGGGGACAGTAACACGTGCTCTGGTATAGTGGGTCTGATGATGCCCCCTGCGGTTCAGCGTGGATATAAACAGTTAAATCATTCACAGTGCGGCAGGTCTTTGCACGTAACTGGAACCAGTGAGCCCATTTCTCCCATTTTCCTTCCTGTCCAGATCGAGTACAACCGTCAAAAAGTGGACATCGATGCTCGGCTGACCAAAGCTCTTATCACCAACCTGAGAGCAAACAGCACCTACGACTTCCGCATCACCTGCCAGGACAGTGGGGACGGAGGCCCCAGACACCGCCTGGTGGCCCGCACCGCACCCGCCATCCTCAACAACAAGCCAGAGCTGGACGTCAGGAGGGAACCGGACAACTCCGTGACCCTGATCCTACCCCAGCTGGAGATCAGAGACACCATCAAGTGAGCAGAGCAATAAACAAACACACTTCATTGATTGGCATCATGTCATGGATACAATTTTCTCTCTCACTGAAATCTGCTTTAATGAGGAAGTGATTTACAACTAGTAAATTTGGGTGCGTTCCTCTCACATGTGGCCGTATTCTGTAGCTGTCAGTAATATACAGGACTGTGCAAAAGTCTGAGACTGTACTGTATATGCTTAGAGGATCTTTTCTTTAAAATAAAATAAAATAAAATAAAAAAACGGGAAAAGAGGATTTTAACCAGTCAGGACTTCCTCAATGGTTGTTTAAACTAAATATGATAATAATACTCCTAGCCTTGTCACGTTTCACCACGGCAACGTAAATAAATTCAATCCAATTCCTCTCGGCTGTACTTATACATTATAACCCTCAATATCAAAGTAAAAATTAACATCAAGCTCTTAAGGGTAACCGTTATGAACGTGCTCAGGTGCAAGCCATTGTTTTCCAAATCATGCAACACTGGTTCTGATTACTTCAGAATAAAACCCGTTCCTTAAGATTTGCGCCACTGTTGTGCATGGTAACACCAAAAGTTTGCCAGGCTTGAAAGTTGCTTTCAAAAGAATTATGGAATAAAGTTGTGTAGGGACGAGTTAGAAGCATAACAAAGATTCTTGAACGGTCCCATCGTGGTAAATGTCAGCACATTGTTATGAAGTGGAACGTTTATGGTTCCTCCAAACTGTACCACAAAACCCAGAAGGATCGATCAGGGCCACTACTCAGGAGCCAGTGGCACTTCTAAAGGAGTCTTCATGGCTAGGATTGGTCGGTTTGTGTGTGTGTGTGCCAACAATTTCACAAGCTTTCCACAAAGCTTAGCTATGAATCAGGGAGAAGAAAGAAGTCTTGGCGACGTTTCATGGTTCAAATCCATATCCAGCACACCACTCAAAATACAGCATACCTACTGTGAAGCATGGGGGTGGTAATCTTCTGTTGTGAGGTGTTCTTTATTCAGCAGGGACCAGATGCTTGCTTAGACTTGAAGGGAAAATGGATATTAGTACAAGTACAACCTGTTTAATAAGCGGAAGCCTGTGGCTCTTTGGTAGACTGTATGAGTTGTAAGTCGCTCTGGATAAGGGCGTCTGCTAAATGACGTAAATGTAAATGTAGAATGACAATGACTAAACACACCATGAAAAAAGCAGTGGCTTAAGGATAGAAAGAAGACTGTCCTTGAGTGGCCAAGTTAGAACCCTGACCTAAATCCGATAGCGATTCTGTGGGGTGGCTGGAAAAGATGTCAAATAATTCAAACAATTCTGGACAAATATTCTGCAGTCTAGTTGACCGATGGCTGTAGTAAAAGTAAATATGGCTCTACGAAGTATTCATTCAAACGACTGATTACTTTTTTCCACCCTGCTTTTCTAGTTTCTCCTTTTATATGACAAGGGGGATTTTGTAATGAGATTTTCATTGATTCTGTAAGAGGTTTTAAAAAACTATTCAACTATTCCAAAGGCATGAGATGGTTTTCTGTATCTACATACATATATTTCACGCGTAAAAGTATTTAAATAGTAAGTACTACAGAAGAAAATGTGGATTGGGTGCTAATGAGCTGACGAGGATTAAAAATAGTGCAGCTTAAAGGTCAGTATGAACAAGGGTGACCTTTTAGAGGATATTTGTGTCCCGAGACAAGTCTATCAGGTTTTACATACATTATGCTAAGACTGGTCCATTTTTTTATGATCTCTTCGTGACTTTCCGCTCGCAGATCCGTCTATGTGGTAGTGGTTCCACTGAAGAAAGGCAGAGGGCCTGTAAGGCACATCAAGAGCCCTGACGAAATGGACTTGGAAGAGGTAAGAAAGCAGAGTGAAACGCAGCCGAACCCAATCCAGATCCGTAGGCAAGTTTAGAGATTCGTAGTGCTTTACAGGAACGACGAAAACAAAATACGATCCAGACTAAAAATAATAATCAAACTAGGATACACAGGAGGGGAAAATCAAATGTATGCTCAAGTGCTTAAAGTACAACTGCTTTGAAATAGATGCGTAAGCACAAAGGTTTCAGTCTGCGTTTCCTTTATTATTGGAGATGCATTTAAATCCCAGGCAATTTAGCAGGATAGGATATGAGCTCAGATTTAAAGGAAGGGACCCAAGAGCAGGAACAAATTGAAGGTCTCGAGGAGTTCCAGTGCAACCCTGCAACCCAGAGACTACAAACTGAATCCCGGACAGCAAATCCTGTGTCTGAGGACCTCAGATTACAAAAAGATATGATGTTGGTGTAAGATAAAGTAGTGCAAGGTCACGCAATGCTATAGTTTTAGCTAGGTGGATCGATCAGGGCCACTACTCAGGAGCCAGTGGCACTTCTAAAAGGATTGGTCGGTTTGTGTGTGTGTGTGCGCGCCAACAATTTCACAAGCTTTCCACAAAGCTTAGCTATGAATCAGGGAGGCAAGAAAGAAGCTGAAAACTTGAGTTTTGGCAACATTCCAAGGTCAGACGAGGCCAAGTTTGAGCTGTTTGGACAGAAATTCATATCCAGCACACCACTCAAAATACAGCATACCTACTGTGAAGCATGGGGGTGGTAATCTTCTGTTGTGAGGTGTTCTTTATTCAGCAGGGACCAGGTGCTTGCTCAGGCCTGAAGGGAAAATAGATATTAGTACAAGTACAACCCGTTTCTTGAGGAGAAACTTGTGGCTGTTTGTGAGAAACCTGAAGAGTTGTGAGTTGTTGGTTCTCCTTGACGAATAACAATGACTGTAAACACACCACCAAAAAAGCAGTGGTTCAACGAGAGGAAGATGAATGTACTTGAGTGGCCAAGTTAGAGCCCTGACCTATATCTACCTATATTCTTAGCTACATCCTGTTCTTTTGTGTTATTTAACCCGGTTTACTAAAGCCAAACGCATCTAAGCTCCTTTCCAAAAGCCATCCTAAAGTGTAGAACCAAATAATATATCTGTATGTATGCTGCCTATATGCAGACTGGCATGACGATTGGTGGGTGGGGGGCACAAGTCCCTCTAAACAACCCCCTGGGAATCAGGGGTGATATAGGGCGACATAAAAAAGGGTAAAAAAAAAAAAAACTGAATGGGATGAAGAAGAAAGCTTGGGAGTCCCACACTTTTTCATATGTCGTAATTACAACATGTCCTCCAAAATGTTTCCCTTTCAAAATTTCCCTGTTATCAGGTAACAATAAGAATAAAATAAGAAAAATAAGTGGCTATACAGGTCAAATCATTGTCGTATGATGTTTTCATGGCTCTGGAACACAGTTTGAAGAGACCATATAACCACAGAAATCTATGCAGCAGAGAGAGGAATTACTCTTCCTCACTCTGGGATGCTGCAACACTTCAACCACTCAACCTTGAGCCCTGACCGGCACAAGGGTATCGGCTGCAGCATTATTCTAGCCCTGATCATTTCAGGCCTTTATGTTCTTCAGAGTGGATGACTCATTTCATTTTAGTCTGGGCTCTATGCCAGCAAATATCTCATTGACTCAGGAACAGAGGGAGAATTAAGATAAAAAGGGCTTTTAAAAAATTTGGGCAGGTTGAATTGTGATTGGACAAACCCCTCTGTTGTCCCATAAGAGCAGACGTCTCTCCTTGGGCTCAGCGCTCCGTCTGTTCTTTCATTTCTTTGTCGTCATTTGTTCTGTCCTCGAATGTGAAGCAAACGTCAAGTAGAACAGAGAGAACATTTCCAACATCTACAAATGGGTTGAACTTTTTCCTGTTTGTTCTGGAAAATGTCCTGGGGCCCTCGGAAATTCACTGGGCAAGGTGCTCCCTGGATGGGACACCTGTCCAGATCCGGGGCACTGTATGCGTGTAACATGACTTTCAGTCCTCTTACTTCTAAAATACTAAAGCTATGTGGAGAAAGCTCGTAGATCGAATGGTTCCCTGCAGTTTTCTTATGTGATTGTTATATAATAAATACAGAGATTAGGGATGCCAAATCTTCAGCTCAAGACCCTACTGGCAAAACTTGGCTAGACGTTCCACTAACTTTAGAACAGAGGGAGCGTTAAGATGAAGTATTAAGGAAATTCAGGCAGCTTTTCTCTAAAAACCCTCCGATGTGTGTTATCTTCGAATTCTATTCTTAATTCGTTCCCCCTTCGTTCTCAGCTGTTGAGGGACATAAACCTGAAGCACAGGCACACTCGTACGACGCGTCAGCTGCGCCAGCTGGACGTGAAGAAGCCCTACATTGCTGCCAGCTTCAAACCCAGTGCTGTTCCTTCAACCTTCACCCTGGGCAACCAAATGGTCTACAACAGCTACGAGAACCGGGCTCTCGAACCGGGCCACGACTACGTGTTCTTCATCTTGGCTGAAATTAACTCCAATGGAACAGTGAGTAGGATTGTTCGACCTGCAGGGGGCGCTCTCGGTTGTGTTGCATAATAAGATACTCCCCGGACAAAACGAATCACCTGGCATATCTAAGGTGGTAGTTATTTAAGGTTCCTGCAGATGGCGTTGCACGAGGACGGTCGGGCTGTAAATACCGGCGAGATGTGTAATGGGATGATAGATTGAGAGCGAATGTCTGGTTTGGTGTGGGGTGAAAAAGAACAACTGCATTTGGGCGTGTCAAAGGCCGTAGTGCGAAAGAAAGCGCTGACTACGCATGCGTATCGAAACGGTACGGTCATATGGGTCCAATGGCTCAGCAGTGGCAAGAATCCCAAACCAGCCGAGTTGTTACACGCTGTTACATACAGTCACAGGTGACTGTTTCTTTGGTCCAGTAAGCATAACAAAAACATGAAAATAGTGAAAAGCGTTTATTCGGCTCAGCTCTTGAAACCGCTCCGTTTGTGTGCAGAAAATGTTCGTTTCCAGTCCGTACTCCGACCCAGTCATGGCCCCGGATGTGGACCCCCAACCTGTAGAGCCAGGTGGAGATGGTCTCATCTGGGTGGTCGGACCTGTGCTGGCCGTGGTCTTCATCATCTGCATCGTCATCGCCATCCTGCTGTATAAAAAGTAAGTCGAGTTTAGTAACGATAATGCATTCCCAAAATCCACCGGAGAGGAACGCTTACACCTGCACAGCAGCCAGCAGGATTTTAAGATCCTAATTTCACCAGAAACTGGGCCAAATGGTCAAACGATGGGGGCCAAAAAACGTGTTTATGATGCATACTCCTTATCACTGATCAGCTCTTCCACAGAAGACTTTCACTCAAAAGTTCTTTTCGGCGTCTGGGAGAATCCATCGAGATATTACCGAGATCTCTTTATGATCCTTCTTCCACACAAGCTTAACTGAGTGTAATTAAGCAGTTGGCTTTTTTTTTTTTGGGATGAGCCTCTGTCTTTCAGGCATGAACATTACACAATGCTGCCGGCTCGAAAAATACAAAGCAAACTTGCCTTCGTGCCATTGTGTTAATTTCATTTCGCTATAATTTCACCTGGCAGCCTGATACGGGGGTAATTAAAAATTGAAGCGGACCGCGTTTGGCCCTCGAAACGCTGCGTACAGCAGAACGCAGCCAAGATCTGGCTGTTCTGAAATATTTTTTAAAAAAAACGGAAAATGGAGCAGTTTACAGCGTCGACCGTGCGAAAGACGAGAGAAACTGAGCTGTGTCCTAAACAGCTTTTAGCTGAGAGGGATAGGGTTCGTGAGTCCTGCCCTTGATCCTGACCTCTGATCAGAAGGAGCTGTGAAACACACACCGAGACTTTTACAGGGTTCTGCATCTGACACCTGCTCTGTGAATTCCAATGAACTTTATTGATTTTTCTCTCTCTGTCTGCTCTGCTTTTGCTTTATTTATTTCTCTCCTTGCTTTCTTTGGAAACAGCAAACCTGACAGGTAAGGCTTCATCGGACTTTACTGCTGTTTTTAGGGGAGAATGAAAATACGCTGCCTCAGCTTTAAAAAAACGGGGCATTCATTAAATTGGGACGGGTTCCTGCGCAAGCCTGATGCCACTTTCAGATGTGCCAGCGGGTGTGCGTTGGCTTTGCTTTTGCGCGTCCGTTACGTTGTTGCGGTTGTGGCGTGTGGCCGAGTCGTGTGTTCAGGTAGAGTCTTGAGTGTGTGTGTGTTTTGTCCTTCTCCAAGCAGTAAAAGGAAGGAATCCGAACCACGCACCAAATGCCTCCTGAACAACGCCGAGATCACGCCCCACCATCCCACAGACCCAGTGGAGATGAGACGCATTAACTTCCAGACTCCAGGTACACACACACACACACACACACACACACACGCACACACACACACACAGGTCTATTGTCTCTACCAGATCCCCTGCCCTCATATTTTCTCCAGCTCTAGCATTTTTCCAACCTGGAAAAATCATTCTCGGTTCCACGGATTTCAGGTGAAATCAGACCAAAAAACACATCTCACAACAGAAATTCCTGGAAAATCATTCCTTACGGCAATTCCTCTCTTGGTAAGCGGAATTTCTGAAAAAATAACATGCGGGAATCGCTATTAGAACAAAGTTTTAGCCATAGAGTTTTCGGAAACGTCACTTTCACGTAAATGCTCTTACTTTTTTACGATTATGAATTTCGGAATAGGTTCCTCTTTGCTCACGTTTCTTGAATTTCTGAAAAGGTTCCTTGGTTCCTGCCATGGGATTTTTGATGTCAGCAGTTTCTTCCAGGCGCTTAAATTTAATAAGAGAACCCTATTATGAACGAGAGAAACACACTCTGTCTTATTGACTGTCTGTGTCTCACTGCCTCTCTATGTCCCTCTCATTTTATGTCTGTCCTCCTGTCAGTCATACGTCTATGTCTTCCTCTCGTTTGTCTTCATCTCTGTCTCTGCTCAGCAAGCATGCATGAAGTTTGAATGACCAAAAGTCGCATGAATTCCATTCTGCTCATCAGATTTCAATACCACATATGAAAGTGGCGCAAATTGGAACCGATAATCCGTTCACGTTGCCCCGAAGATAACAGATCTCCACAGACCAACACTTACTGCTCTCAACAGCCCCGGACCAAACCCCGGGTTTTGGAGCTGTTGCCCCACGTCTGTGGAATGCCCTCCCAGACTCCCTGAGGGCACCACAGAGCGTGGAGTCTTTAAAAAAAATGTTCTCAGATGTCTCCTAGGACATTGTTTGCGTCCCTAGTGATTGTGTGAAGATGTTCGTTGTCTAGTTGTTTTTATTTAATTGTTTCTTAATGTTTGTCTCCGATTTTCTTTTCTTTTATGCTGTAGCCCTTTGAGATTTCCTTGAAATGTAAAGTGAATTACAAATTAAATGTATTATTACTTTTAGATCTATGTTACATATGATGGGAAAACATCACATCCGTACCACTTTTACCTGCCTTTTTGGGGCTTTTGGGGTCTCTTTCTGTCTGTCTGTCTCTTTTTTCTTTGTCTGTCTCTTCTTAAGTCCCTCTACGTGTCTTTCTTTCTGTCTTCCTCTCTTTTGCATGTTTCTCTGTCCCCCTCTTTCTCACGTTCACTCTTTCCGTCTCCGCTTACAGGACATTCTGGTCTCGGCTCATTTTCTGCAGCTTTCCTCTCTGAACCTGCTGACATTTTGCCAGCCTCCTGCATTCAGTCTCTCCTTTATCAGCCTCACTTTCTCTCTATCTCTCTCACCCGTCATCAGTCTCTGTCCATCAAACTCTCTTATTTCAATCTCTGAAGCTCGCGCTCGGCCTCCTCCAGGCCCCTCCGTCTTCGCAGCAGATAAAGGAAGCGCGAGGTGAAGACAGGCGAGAGAGGAAACTCTTCTGCTTCTCAGTAATCACCCTCCATCCAGCGCTCTCGTGCTAATGGGTGTAAAATGAGCGGAGCGTGCTTTCATCTTGTTTGGCCTTTTATTTTCTTCGGCTCTGTCCCCACATTCTCAGCCATCACGAAATAATACGGCCCTTTAAAAGCACATCAGGCTGCTCTTTATTAATTCCTTATGCAGAACAGGGATCGTACGGAACAATGTCGTTATCTCTTCACGCGCAAATTTCATTTAAACGGACGTTTTAAACCAATTAAGCCAGAGCCAGGATGTTTTGGAGTCGCTCCTATTAGTTAATTGTGGTAATTGTTTAAACGGGTGAACTTCACTCGCGCAGTCACCGTAAAACAGAGCTTGTTGAAATGCTGCTCTGCTGTTATGCAACTAATTCGTGCTGGTAACACACAACACAGAACGGTTCCTGAAAAGGTTCCTCCGTTTGAAACGCACTAGCAGTGTTAACTGTATCCTTAAAAATTATTGCAACTTAAAAGGTTCCTTCCAAAGTTCTTTGGTTAAGTTTAAGCACGAGTGTCCAGCAAACAAAAACATTTGAAATCCGCCCGAATCTAGCTAGTGCTCGAGTGTTGGGGTATCACTAAAGATTAACTGAGATATTTCAAACATTTTTGAAGCTCCCAAACACTTCAGGAAGTTTAGCGTCTGAAATTCCTGAATAGTAAACTGGTCAAAGTCATGGGAAGGGTCACGGGGGTGCCCCGGAGCTTAGGCTGGAATTCTTTGGGCACAGACAAACCCGTACCTGGAATGAGGTGAGTAACAGGACCGTCTAAGGCGTGTCGGGGGATAATCCTAAACTCTGACCTCACCCTGCCAGTTTGATGGAACTGTGGTAGCGTAGTGGTTAAGGTTCTGGCCCAGACGTTCCAGGGTTCAAATCCCACTGATCCCAAATCAAGCTGATAAGTACATCTGCTAAACAACATAAACATGAAGCACCCATACACGCTTCCCCCGCGTAGCCAAGGTTTGCTAAAGGAAATGTAGTTCATGAAAAGGTTCCTCATTTGCTTATGTGTGGAGGGGGAGGGAGGGGGGGGGTACTGTTTGGTAGAGGAGTCTCTTTCTCTGTCTCAAACAATAAGCCACTCTCACTTTCTCTCTCATGCCTTTCTCTCTTTCATCATTGGCTCTCTCTTGCAGTGATTCTTCTTCTCTGCCTGAGAAGGCAAACATTACAAGTAGTCGTTTTCTAACACACACACACACACACACACACACACACACACAGGGCTGCAGCTCCTGGCTCGGCGTAATGGATGGCGTCTTTAGACAGAAGATTTGTCGATCAGTACGGACTCTCCGTCAGTCAGAGGCAAAGAGGACGGGTGTCTTCATCCCAGCTTGTCCCCCTCGCTGGCTCATTAATAACCTTCAGAAACGTCTCTCAAGCTCTTTTGTGTAGAACCATGGTTCCCAACCTGCTCTACAACGAAATTTAACATGCGCGTGTTCAGTAAAACGAGAATAACACACTGACAGAAAAAAATCTGTATATTTATTAATTACCTACGGTCCTACAATGACCCAACCCAAGATATTTTGGCTTTACAATAAATTCAGCTTACGATGGATTTGTCGGTACTTTGAAATAAAATTGTTTCTTACATTTTTTTAAAAAGACTAGGCTGCATTACAGGCCACACCTCTAGGTCTTCTTTTCTTGGATACTCATAAGGGGGGCACCAAGGAAAAAGGGTTGGGAACCACTGGTGTTAAAGACGAATTGGATGACACTTTTGGAGACGCGAGTCTGCGCCTGGACGATTGATGCTTATCGGTTATTTATTTGTTCGATATTGAGCCGGTTGAAGGACGTGCATCATGGACGTTCCGAATGCGGTACCGTTAATGCAGCTTTGTTTTCTGAGCTCAGGTTTAGGATTGCTTTACACTGATTTAATGATGAGCTTATTAAATGGATTCTTTCTTTTCTTTTCCTGTGCTGTTCTTTACAGATTCGGGTCTGAGCAGCCCTCTAAGCGAAGCCGCTTTCGGTTATGAAAGTTAGTTCCTCCACTTTGCTGCGTTTCTGCTTTTTTTTTCTTTTTTGTACATGTTTTTGTGTACATTTTATTTCCGCCTCAGCACTGCCTTGTTCTCAGATAATTGATAGTGGTTGTGTGAATATATTTGAATAGATTTTTTCCACCTCACCAACTGCAAACTCAGCACTAATCCGTCTGTAACATGGCTTTGGTTGCTGTTTTGTCCTTCGCTGTATCCTCACCATCTGACGCCTCTTAATCCAGAGTGTGACCTCACTGATATCACTGCTCATGTGGAAGGGGAACGGGCTTTTTTTTTTTTTTTTACATACTTCTTCTTATTATTTGGGATTCTTGTCCCTGTGTCCCAGTATTCCTCGGTGCACCACCTCCCTCCCTCACTCCTCCTATTCTGCACTCGTTTTGCAGGCCCAGATAACGAGCTGAATTAATTGCGTCTAGGCTGACATTTGTTTCAACACCATATGTACGCACAGCAAGCAAAGACAGTAGAAAAGCAAAAAAAAAAAACTAAAAAAAACTAAAAAAAAAAAAAGCAGGGCTTTCTAACTGTCGACACGAATCAAGCCTTATTCTCTTTTATATGCAAATAAACCTGTCCCAAAAACTGCACTCAGACAGCTAGCAGAAAGTCACGTCGCGATTATCCAGGATGAGTCGAAGTGTGAAAACGTCTGTATGGGAGGGGACGGGGAGAGGACGGGGGGGGGGGGGGGTGGACGTTTCCGTCGAGTTCACGAACCGATCTTGCTTTCACAGAAAAGGAAAATGACTAAGAGACAAAATAATGGGGGTTGGGGGAGTCGTAATTATCCTTGAGCTTCGTCAGTCACAAGCCTGATATTAAATATCGTTCACATAATAAATACTTTCAGTCCTCTGTACAGGCCGTAAAAGTGCAGAGAGCTGTTATTTGGCCGAGCGTCGGATGTGAGGAATGGAAAATGTGTGTTAAGCTGTAAAAGTATCACACAGAGGAACAAAGAAACATGGAGCTATCAAGCGTAGCTGTTCAGATGGAGAATGTGGCCATGGGTATTATTGTTTTATTATTTTATTTATTTAGCTTTTACCTTTTAGCACACTGCAATGTAACAATGACGCTCATTGCTGCGGGGTCTCCGTTGCAAAGTCCTCTGTTGCATTACCACCGGGACCGAGTCCCTGCAGAGATGTTCTAAAGCATCAGACCCCTGACTCGTTATGGTGGAAGCACTATTAATACAATAATACAAAAATCAGAGGATATTTCAACAAGTCAGTACAGTAAATCAGTCATCCTGCAAAGCGAGTCTCATTGGTTCGGTCACTTCCGTCCGTTATTTTTTCAGTGTTAAACTCTGCACTTCGTTCCAACGCCCTCCACGGACGATCGGAGATTCATTCATGGATCTGCTACGTCCAGCTCTTAGCCAGACCAAAGTGCTATTGCTCTAAAACTCACTCTTACCTAGAACTAACCTAACAAGCAAGTTTTGGGAATGTGGGAGGAAACCGGAGTGCCTGGGGAAACCCATGTGGACATGGGGAGAACATACAAACTCCACTCAGGGTCAGGGTCAGTCGAAGCAGGGATGTCGGTGCTGTGAGGCAGTGCTTACCATTGCTCCACCGTGCTGCCGGACAATAAACTGTTAAATCAGTAATATTTGTCATTATTTAATACGCGTTAATAAATATATGTGTTTATTGCCTGCACAGGGTGAGTCGAAAGTAAAAATAATGTCATGTGCTGTAACGTGGACGTTTCACTAAGGCTGACAAAACCATAGTTGAGGTTCGTTGGTTGGTGGCGGTTCTTAGGTCGAGCACTACGTTTCTTATCGTCCACAGTCCCCATTTCTCTGAGCTTTCTATGAGGGGTAAAATTGGTGATCTTCCTGGGGGTCGCTGGTTGAAGTCTGTTGCTATGATACGGCAGCTGCATTCAACATCAGAATCAGCAAGCTTCAGTTACCTCTGACCAACAACAAAAATGTATCATTTAGCGCGCACCCTTATCCAGAGCGACTTACAACGAATACAGTGTTACAATCCAAGCAATGGTGGGTTTGGAACCCTTCTGGTCCATAGTCCAGGACCTTAACCACTAGGCCTCCACCTGGACCACCTGGACCAAATGGACCATTTTAGATCCATTTTAGATGTGTTGGTAACTTTTGAACCACAAGAGATATCACAAATCGGATTCTTTTGACAATTCTGGCCTTCTTTGATATCCTACATGACCACCTTCCCGTTGGAAAAAACTTGCCCTTGGTCCATTAAGGCTTTCAAGATTATTTACTGGGGTATTCAGATATTATGTCTCTGAAATAGAAGGTGTCCTGTGACTTTTGACTCACCCTTAATACTAGGCAGTTACAAGGGAATGACGTTCCTCAACCTGACTGAGTGTGATGCTGATAGAACGGAGCTATTTTAACTCATTGGAATGTTGATGAGCATTTTTTTGTCGTCTTTATCTTTATTACACTCGAGGTTCTCAGCACATCAGTGCAGTATCTGACGTTATGACACTCCCTCTCCTCCATGATTGCTTAGTAATAGTTTACTAACGTAATGAAGTTCATGAGCAGGAAGTTCATGTGAGCGATTGTCCAGTGAATATTGATTGATAATAAGCAGGCTTGTTTTTTTTTTCCGCCATTACGACATCGGCCTGCTCGCTATTAGCATGTGGCCACACGGCCTCATCGCTTGCATCTGACCGTCTGAGGCCGGAGACTGCGTGGCATTTAGAGCGGCGTGCGACTAACGGCATGGGAAATTGAGGATGGCTAATGTGATTATTCAGATTATTCATGCTTAATTGAATTGTCGAAAACTTGGGGGGGGGGGGGGGGGGGCGTCAACCTTTAGGCCAACTTCTGACCTCTCTGACTAAAAAGCCCAAACTGGCTTCTGAATGTTGGTTTTAGGATTACGAATAAGTCGCCCCGGTCGGCATAAATAGACAAATAGATAAATGGGCTCACCCCCACCCCGTTCCTATTACATGGGCAATGTTATGCTGGTAATGGGATTAACTCCCAGCATGCTTAGCTCGCATCGGCCTCTCTGGTTTATGGCTTAAAATATCACGCTCTACTTATGCTTAACTGATTATTAGGCTGTGTTGGGGGAGATTAATCATATTGGCACTAATGACTGCTTCAGCTCTATGTTTAAACATTCAAGGTTTATGGGGGATGCTGGGATGGCTTAGCTTTGTGCACTGTGAGACCCCGAAGCTGCTGATGCTGTCCCGTCCCAGGCCAGGGCTACTGCACAGACAGAGAGTGAAATCGTATCCGGACCTAGACGTAAAGTTTTCCGGTTGTTTATTTGGTTTGAAATGTAACCAAACTCTTAGTAACATGAGGACCGAGTGACAGCGCACCTTCGATCCGGTTATACGGGTATGTAAAACACGTTTTTAACGTCCAAACGAGCTTCGTTCATCAGATATGACCACAGATACGTAGTAGTTTCGATACTTTGTTCAGTTTTACTTTAAACAATAATATTATTAGCTATTAGGCATGCGAAAGCGTTTAGTACAGTACCATCATACAGTACAAAACAGTCTAATCCTTATCTTGTATAACATTTGAAGACTGTGAGTCTCTGTTCTGTCACCGGGGTTTGCTCGTGCTAGTTTTCTGTCATTCAGCCATGAGTTAGACGTATAAGGCAGATTTTTATTTCCTGTTGTAAGTCTTGAGACTTTAAACATTAAAGCAGGCAGATTTACATTAAACATGCATACAGTTAGTCCCTGCTTAGACAGTTTTACGATGTTTTGGAATCTGGATAAATTGGAATCTGATAAAAACATATCAACATGCCAATTTTATTTCACGGGCAAGCAATAGTCGTCGGCAATGTCCCTTGCTCAACGAGGGAATCAGGAGTGAGTGCCGCTGGGAAATGTAGTGAGGAAAAGCCATGGCCACGTGAACAACCATTTCTTTTTTCAATTTCAATACAGTATTGAATAAATGACATGGCCTAGTTAACTCTTTATCCTAAAATAAGCTTTGTAATAATGATTTTTCACAACTGTTGGTTAAGATGGATGGATGGAGCTTTATTGATCCTGAGGGTATTTGAAAAAAGAGGGAAAAAAGCATGTTTAATATATATATATATACAGTTTATAATAAACACCTTCGTTTTGAAACATTCAGCCTACGATGTATTTTTAGAACGCATACCCATCGTAAGGCATGAGCTACCTGCATTACGTTCATTCTTTGCTGTCATAGTTATAATATCTAAAATAATTTACATTATTTAATAATAATTGTTATTATTTGCCTAATTTTACTATTACTACAAATGTAAGTATTTTACTTCAACATCCAGGCCATCCAAGCAGGTCGGGTCCCTTTTTGAGTTTTGGTCCTTTTAAGGTTTCTTTCTTCTACATTCAGGGATTTTTCTTGCCACTGTTGCCCTGTTCTTGCTCAATTTGAGATTGGCCTTTTAAGATCATATTGCAAAGCTGCTCTGAGACAATGTACCATTGTAAAAAGCGCTATAGAAATACAGTTGATTTTGACTGAAGGGGGCGCTAGAGGGCAAACTAGTGTGAGAGTAATGAAAGCTGCTGAATGAAAGAAATCATGTTTCTTAGCCATCTAGTTATGAACTTTTTCCAATGCCACTTTATTTAATACCAGGTAAACCGCAAATATTTTTCTCCTGCTTCTCATTAGTGTGACAGAAACATGATACAATTTCCCTCTGGATCAATAAAGTTCTATCTTATCTTATCTTATGCCGTGTGACCCTTGTTTGACCAAAATGGGTGGTTTCTCCTCAGTAATAGGCCATCTCTGAGCAGCGTGCCAGTACAAACACTGGTGATTAATTGGCTCCTGTGGAAACGTCTTGGGTGTCTTGTCAATTTGTGGCGCTTGAAGCCACTTCCAAACTAGACGTCACCCCTGTCTATGACATCAGTGCGTTCGGCTTGACAGGAGACGGCTGGCGCAGTGGCCGCGCGGGAGAATATGATAATGTCCTGAAGGTAATGAGGAATGTCCAGCTCAAAAAACGATTTATTCCGTCTCGTTGGTTGGCGCCCTGGCTCGTTTCTGTTTTTCTAATCCTGTAGCTGGACGCATTCTGTTGATCACACCACCGGCTCTGAGTGCAAAGCTCCGAGCTTCGAGATGCACGTTTGATTACGTTCATTAAATATTAGTGGATAGGGAGATGTTCCTTGCAGGTTAGGGAAATATTTCTCGAAGCCAATATTGGATTTGTTTCAAATCATTGGCTCTCTAAATCAGTTTGAGATGAAGGCGCTTGCCGACAAGAGACCGGTCTGCTGTTTTGTGTCAGCTCGCGCTGGAGAAACCTATAGCTCCGCCGTCACTGTAGCAATCAAGCGGGCTCTGTGCCATGGGGTGTTTTTCTCCTTTTTTATTATCATAGAGCTCAAAAAATGAATTCCGTCATTGTGGCGCTATGGCGAAGCTATTAAAAGCCACTTTTCCCTGTAGCGTTAGGAAGTAATTGGTCTGTGCTTTCTCCGTCACCTTAGCAATTGCCCGTCGGTTCTGTCATTATTTCCTGTGAATAAATGTGCTAGGGTTAGGGAATGCAGAGCTCTGGCCTGGTCTGACTGTCTCTCTAATACCACCTGTCACTTTTATCACTGTCGATCCAGCGCACCGCCCTGATCCAGCGCACCCACACGCGCACTCCCAGATCCAGTTTGTGTTCTTCACACTTCTCTTGGCTTTGCACTGACTGCGTCTTTCTGTTGATGTAGGAATGATGAACCATCCTCCCATTCCCATCACCGAGCTGGCCGAACACACCGAGCTGCTCAAAGCTAACGACAACCTCAAACTGTCGCAGGAATATGAGGTAAGAACCGTCTGCCCCCCTAGCCACACCCACCCAGGCAGCAGTGTTTGTTCAGAGTACATATCTAGCATTGTAAAGTCGTACTTCCAGCCCATTTGGAGCAGGAGTTCGGTGCATTACAGCAAGTGTGTGGAGCTTTTGCGAGGCTGACGTGCACCTGGGTTGGATTTCGGGATGGATCTCCATTTAACTTGGCTGCAGCACTCGCACGAAACACAGGAGGCGGCGGCGGGGCACGGCAGATTTTCTGCATTTGTCTCTTTCTTGTTCCGTTGGTGTAAGTGTGCTGTGGATGGGATCGGAGAGAGAAATCGCTCGGTTACCTTTGGAGCGCTGGTGGATGATCGTCATACCGGCCTTCCCTCCCACATCTGCTTAAGAATGCGATAATGATCAGATTTCTGTAGTTATCTGATTATTTATGCGCTCATGTATACAGACTCAGAAATCAGATGAAGTAAAGATAGTTGGATTTCACCCAGGTAACCAGAGTGCTAACAGCATGTACACCAGTTACCTGATTTCAGCTGGATTTGGCAGTCTGAGCATGTGCACAGAGCGGCTAGTGGAAAAATACATGGCTGCCAGGTCCTCTTATTCTTTGAGGTTTAACTTCTTTTGGGTTTATTGACATAGACCGGGTGTGGGACCTGGCAACCCTGGAATAACAGCACCTAAACGCCTGCTGTACACTTTGTGGAGACTAAAACACAATATGTACTCAAGGAAAAGAAATATTGATTATTTCACATAGTAAACTTTACATCACATCCTATTGTGAGATTATTAGCTGTTTGCAAAGTAGAAATCCGTTTGCCAGAGGTTTCCCCATTTTATGATTACTGCGGTGCATGTATGCTCCTTGACCCGACTACTGACAGAATCCGATTTTCGGCACTTATTGGATTATCAAGTGCGTGTAAAGGCACTCGCAGTTGGTGTGCTGGCCATCGTGGCCACTCGAACCTGTGGCTTCTGAGTGACAGGCTAGAAAACGCCCGCTACAGACTTGTAGGTCAAAATGTTGACAAACCGTACGTTTAGGGAGCAGCCTGACATTTTACCAGTAAAGTTTTAGCGTCAACCTGCCCTCTAGTGGGCATCGTAAGGATACACAGCTAAATTTGTATTAAAGCAGCGCTCCGGTAGCTACGACTAGCTTACGACAGGCAGGAACTCCCAACGCTTATAGTCACCGGCCCTAAATACAGTGAATATTCTGTCAGTACGAAACCTTTTAACGGTTTCATATTCGTCCTGAACTTAGTCAGATTTGTCCCATGCTGCTTTCAGTACCCCGCTGTGTTGGAGCTGATGCACAGAAATAAGCAGGGTGATGCGTCAGGATAATAATCCATAGGACGACGAAGGACAGGTTTACGCTACCATCAAATGCACCAGATGGCAGATCTCAGCGTGCGGCGTTATGTGCAAACATAAGATTCACTACAGGATGAAATGAGCATTTCGGTCACCTCAGGCATTTTCCAGATTTTTAGATGAATTATAAAAACAAGAGTGTCACTATAATAAAACTTGAGGGTTATTTTAGTGGTTTTGTACTTGCAGGCACTTTCCATTTTGAACACGCACACACACACACACACACACACACACACACACATAGCACACGTGAGTCATTGATGGTATTCTGGGGTCACCTGTATGGTGGATGTAGCTGATAAAATGGGAGTATGATGCAGTGAGTGCTATAGCAGAAGACACGGTTCACACGAGAGTCTGCCCCACACACGCTAATAGTTCCCCCACTTCAGCTCCAGTCCAGTATCCACTAACCATTCCCACCATGTCTGGACCCCACCAGAGATCAGTAGCTTTACCCCCCTTCAGTTGGCGGGCAATGATGCACCACCAAGGACTATCTCACTGAGGACTGAATAATATCTGCATATTTCTTACGCTCTTTTATTCAACATTCAATTCATCTGTTAATATTTACTTAGTGCTACTGTTACTACAAACCTTTTTTTTCCAGTTCGTAAATTAGTTTTGTTCTCACATCAACGTCTAATCTAATCTAATGCTATAAAGCTGCTTTGAGACAGTGTGAACAGTGTCCATTGATTTGACATGGGTTTGAGAAGAGTG
This sequence comes from Parotocinclus haroldoi, assembly GCA_034779995.1. Lineage (NCBI taxonomy): Eukaryota > Metazoa > Chordata > Actinopteri > Siluriformes > Loricariidae > Parotocinclus > Parotocinclus haroldoi. The sequence goes on along the minus strand of JAUZST010077700.1, from coordinate 10,577 downwards.
GGCGCATGTTTCATAAGGAAAAGATTCATTCATTCATTCATTCATTCATTATCTTCTGTTTAATCCACATGGGGTCGTGGGCCAGCCGGTGCCCACCAAGCACCCACTCTGGGCACAAGGGCAGGAACAACTCTAGACGGGGTGCGCACATACACACAGTCACGCGTACACTCGTGCACTAAGGGCCACTTTATAGACACCAATTAACCTAACATGCATGTATTTGGACCGTGTGAGGAATCTGGAGTACCCAGAGTAAACCCACGTAGACACGGGATAGGACATGCAGACTCCACACAGAAAGGACCCACCCCACCGAGCCCCCGTGCCCCCCCACCCATTCCCCCCCCCCAGTGAAACACCGTAAAGCTTAAAATTCGATCCATTTTTGAGCGAATCATGCCGTTAGCATGATTAATCATAATGGAAGGGATCGATATGTTTGGTGTTTGTTCGTCTAAAGCTGCAAAAACAGCCACACAGACGGCGGTCATGCTAGCACACGTACCGATGCTCCTGCTCCCTCTCAGGAAGTCTCCAGAAAAATAAATGACCGGATTATACGGACAAGTGTAATTTTAATTTTGTTATTTACGTGATGAATGGCTGCTTATCAGGGTGCCTTGGCGAGCGCCTCCTGACTGATTGGTTTTTAGTTTCAAGCTGCGCTGAAGGAGAGAGAGATGAGAGAGGCGTGAGAGAGCTCGTTCTCTTTAGCTCTTAAGATAGGGGCTGAGCAATTTCAAGTCAGGACGGACGCCGCGTTCAAAGGCCTGCTTGATACTGATGCTCCGGCTCTGACCGGCAGAACATTGACAGGGAGTGTATAGTTGGGGGGGGGTGTATACTGGTTAATGTGCTATTCCCCATGAGCTTTCTGTAGCGTATTCATTTTTCATAAAGCACCATACCACAGCGCAGGTGAAACATCAGCCGTAACGCATAGTGCCGAATTGCACTCTGGGTACAACCTGCTGGCTAGCCAGGTAGCATAACATACACCACAGGCTAGTGTAGCCTAGCTGAACAGTCTGTGAACAGCTGGGAGAAGCTCAGTCAGGGACGGGAAATAACTGATAGAGGATAACGAAAGTGATATTGGAGATGCAACTAAAGGAGTCGTGTCTGCAGTTTAGAGGTGTTTTGGTTCATAGTAAATCAGACGCAGATCAAAAGGCTGCGTATTCAATGCTGTCAGTTACATTAGGTAAGTAGCCCCAGTGAAACAGTGAAGCCAAAGGCCCAGATGTCGAAGTTCTGTTTTAGATATGCCGCCGTGTACACACTAATGCGTACCGATTGCGTCGTATATTGCGAGTCATTTTGTGGGCCGAAGTAAAACTGCTCACGAATATTTTTGAAATTCATTTTGAAATATCCGTTCATTTTGGTGAGCAGTATAGTTATTAAAGCTTTCTCTATATACATAATGAAATTTACCTATTTAAAATCTTCTCCTGAGAGTAGAATAAGCTACAAACCTATACAAAAGCCCAGTCATGTCCAATCCTAAAATAAATACGTAAAAGCGTGATTTACAGCGAACCTGCCGGAATCTTCTTTAAAAAAAAAAGTCATATAAATGTTTGGTGATACTGCCCTGCACTTGCGCTATAGGACGTTTTCCCATTGCATACAGTCGAGCACTCGCCAGCACCTGTAGTTACAGCGCAAGGTCAACGCCTGGGGTGCCCCGGACGAAATTAGGGTCGGGATCTTTCTCTAAAAGGGTTGCTTCTCTTGGCAATGTTGAGACTTATCTTTTGACCAGGAGCACAAATCCTTAACCGTACACAGACAGGCGTAAAATTAGAGGCTTACAGGCCGTTTGCCGTCGGCCTCGCAGCATCAACCGTGAGCCAGACGCAAGCTTTCCAAATGTCAGAGGGATTTCCAATTCGCCAGGGTCCATTCGGCTCAATTTCAGCTCACTCATCCGCAAAAAGAAACACAATTCGATACTGACTCTAATTATACTAATGAGACGTTTACCCAAATTCACATTGTGTCTCTAATTGCTCAGATTGATCTCATCCTGTGCAGTCACGCTGCACTGAAGCGTCCCGGCCACAAGGGGGCGAGCCCGCTGGCATTTGTGATCGCACCAGGAAACCTTCTATACCGAACCTATTATTTGGCCCCAATTTAAGCTCACGCCGCCACAGCCCTCAGCGAAAACATTCGCTCTAGCCCAGAGCTGGATGAGAGAGAATCAGACAGACAGAGCAGGGTAGAGAGAGGGAGAGAGAGTCCCACACGGGCAGAGTGCAGGCTCAGAATCATAATGGAATACTAAATTACCCCGACGGCGAATTGAATATTTATGCAGAAATTCTCATATAGGCGGCGTGATGCCATTTATTTTGCCAGCGTCAGGGCATGTGATCCCCTTCCATCCATTTCCTCTTCAGGGGGAAGTTCAGACTCCTTTATCGATATTTCCGTTGCCATTATTCACTGTCGAGGGACTGATGTGCATGATAGTCCCCGGCTAGACGTTCTTGGGTCGTGCGAGTCTGTCGCCGGCTGCTTTTAATCACAGCACAGAGCTCCGTCCTCTTTATTTTATCCCAGTGCTCTGTATTGGACTGGATTGTGGAACAGAGTAGCATTAAGTACTTCCACTTGTGCTTTTCTTCTTCCTGCAGTCGATCGATCCGGGACAGCAGTTCACCTGGGAGCACTCCAACCTGGAGGTCAACAAACCAAAGAACCGCTACGCCAACGTCATCGCCTACGACCACTCCCGAGTCATCTTGGCTCCCATTGACGGTCAGGATCCGCATTACACTCACAATCATAATCACCAAAATCCTCTTGTTCACTTAAAGAGAGATTTTTTTGCCTACAAATTCAAACATGGGCGACGATCGAAGGTGTGATCTTCCAAAGACGACGTAATCCAGTCCAGTCGGTGGCGCTAATGCACCAGAACAGACTTAAAACGTCACAGGGGTATTGTTATATTTTTGTTAGATTATTATTTTATGTGTGGTTTATGGTGGGGGTGGGGGGGGTGGGGGGGTTACGTTTCTGGACCACCCGCGATAAACGAAAATCCACAAAGTAGGGATATATTTATTGAAATATTCATACACTATTTTAGCGGTAGAACCTGCAGAACGTTTGGGTTTCATCGTAGGGCTGGAATGAATTCGGTCTAGAATGAAACTTTCACAAACAGAGAACACAAAACCACAGATAAAAACTCGTCACGTCAGAAAGTAGCGACTCAGGCGGCCGACGCTCTGGTCTTACTTCTTGTTTTTGGTGAGTATTCATCCTCTGAGTAAATACTCTATTTACTGTGAATCGTAATATTTTATGATTGATAACATTCCTTTCTTGTTCAAATTAATATTTGTACTATTTGTTTATAAATTTTGTGATTTTGTAATGTAAAAGTTCACAAACACATGTACATGTATACATTAACTATACGTACTACACATGTGCAGGTCGAGTTCCGCAAAAACCCGCGAAACAGCGAAAATCCGCAATATATTTTTTCCGTTAATATTTTTTGAAAACCCGCAAGGCACCGAGTCCAGTGGCGAGGGAACCCTGTGTATAGGAATATTTTAGCCTAAAGGTGCGATTTCAGACAGTCCCTTACTCACCCTAACACTTTATTTTCACTGATGTCAAACCTTTATTCATTGCTAGAATTGTATTATGTGCTTCGGATGATGCTAAACTGATTTTCCACATGACTTGAAGATCCAGTTCAAAACTGGAGAAGTTTCAGAACATCATGCATCCATGTTTGGGTGCCGGAGGTGTTGAAAACTTTATTTTTGGCAGGCTGCATTAGATGTCTTCGATTTGGAAGAGAAAACATTCTGGAGTTATCACCTACTGATTCTTTTGATTATCTTTCGCTTCCAAAAATACCGTGCCAGAAGAACGTGCATGCCTTCCAAACCCCTTCTTCAGAAAATGTTGTTTTCCTCCATTTTTAATTTCACCTTGGTTTTCCTTTCCGGTGCCGCAGCCCAGTTAAGTCGAGCCTTAACGCAGCGGAACAGAATCGTCCCAAAGACAGCGCCCGTAAATACACAAATTACCCAAGTTCAAAATTTTCATTTTACACTGCAGTGATTTTGCCATTAGTCGCAGCAGCAGAACGACTGAAGCGCGGGTTCGTCTTTTGTTCACCGAACTATGACTAAAGCTCTGCGTGCTGTCGTCACTCTGTCAGATGGGAGGAGACGCCTTTTAATGCCGCTTGCTTCCTCTCTGCTCATTTCACCGTTTCCTCTGTTGTCATGGAGAGAAAGAAAGCTGAACCCAGTCGAATATTAGATGCTGCTTTGTTTAAGCACCAAAACAACAATTTGCCTCCGTGGCTCTGTGTTTGGTCTGTTTGTGACTGTGTCATTAACTCGCTCATCTATTGGTCTGCTTATATTACAACTAAAGTGTGGCCTAAACAAACGAGTCAGTTATTAAATTACGTTTGTTCATTTGGCAGACAGCCTTTATAACGTGCAGCTGTAATGGATGTGACAGGATTTCTCTAGCAGTCCAGGGATTTGAGCTCACAACTGTCTGGTGTCCAGTCCATGTTGATGAATTACATTTACAGATTTCTTTAACAAGCCCAGGACAGGGTGCCATTCCATCACAGGGCACACACTGGGACAATGTAGACACAGCTTATGACCTAACGAACATGTCTGGGACGGGAAAGGAAACACTGACGGTGATATGTGCACATGAGCTGCAGACTGTCTGACGCTTGATGCTTAATCTTTTAACCACACCCCCTGCCAGTTTAACCGTGTCTGCATCACAGGGATGGTCTGGATGTAAACGTGAATAAATATGGTGCACGCAACCAAGAGGGAATGAGTCCATTTGGAGAAACACTCATTTCCAGAACAGAATCGTCTGGTAAACATTTGAAACCTTTAAGCAGGTCAATTTAGCATTCTTTTTGGCTGGAACTGGACTTCGTACCAGAAGGTCCAGGGTTCAAATCCAGCCTCTGCCGAGCTGCCACAGTTGGGTCCAGAAAGTATGTTTGTTTTTAAATTCATTTAAAAAGATGTGAAAAACAGTATAACCTGAAGAACTTACCTGGAGTTCACCAGCAAGTACCTTTTTTTTTTTTACAGGAATCAAAAATAATGTAAACAATCATAATAACTACCAGAAGCAAAGGGAATGTCTAGAAGCAAATAATGGCTACAGCATCGTAACTTGACTCATCCCTTCACCCCAGCAGCGAGTTGCAACCCAGGAGACCTCCACTGTAACCCTTTGTACTCTAGAAAGTCACGGGTTGCCTTCATGCGATTTTCTCACTGTCCTTTTCTGGACGTACTTACATGCTACATATGAAACAACAAAGCTATATGGGACCGTGTTGAGTAAACAGCTACAACACTGCAGACATACAGTACTGCTGTCCCGTCCTCTGCCGTGCTGCACCGGGACATCCGTCTGTATTACGAGTCTGTGATTGGACGTCTTCAGTGCATGCTGATTCTGGATCAGTGCGTTGCATATATTTTCTAGGGATCCAGGCTCTAGAATAGCGCAGGGCAGGAAAGGAAAACTGCTTTAGGGGAGATTTACAGCTGGCTGGAGGGGACAAGCTGCTGTGGCACAGAGCCTCGCCTAATTCCAGCTTGTAGCAGCACCAGAAATCAGGCCCTAAATCACACCGCTAGAAGCTGCCGGCCACCAGACGAAAGGGAGAGCGAGTGAGACAGAAACTCTGGCTTGATGGCTTGTCTTCACGGGCATTATTTACGATAAATGATTTCCACCCAAACCTCTCACAAGGCTCCCGTCTATGCCTCAATTTCATGTTGCCTGAACCAGAGGCTCTCCGTTTCTCGCTGGCTCCCGGAATAACAACAGCTGCCTCTTCCATTTCGGTCCCAGCTCGGTTAATTTGGCACCAGTAACCCGCCCGTCCTGCCAATGACAGTTTTCTGTCCTTCACTTCCAGGCATCGCGGGCAGCGACTACATCAACGCTAACTACATCGACGGCTACAGGAAGCAGAATGCCTACATCGCTACGCAGGGACCGCTGCCAGAGACCTTCGGGGATTTCTGGAGGATGGTGTGGGAGCAGAGAGCAGCCACTGTGGTCATGATGACCCGGTTAGAAGAGAAGTCTCGGGTAAGATTTGAAGCACATACTGACCGGAAACAACGCACCGGGCCGGGCACGGGGCATGGAGAAAGGGGGTGTGGCTTTCTGCATGTCAATCCCATTTTAAACTAGAAGCTAGTCCCAGTGCCAGGGCCACATTTTTGGCTGGTGGACCGTTTTAAGTCCAGCGATGACACTGAGGTGGTTTAAAACTCCAGCAGCACTGCTATGTCTGATCCACTCATACCAGAGTATGAGTACACAACACACACGAACAAACTACAACGGGTTATCAGTGTCACTGCAGTGCTAAGAATGATCCATCGCCCAAATAGTAGCTGATCTGGGCTGGTCCTTTGGGGGGGGGGGGGTGCCTGTGGGGGTCTTGAACAGAGTAAGGGGGGTGGGGAGAACAAAGTATGTAGAGAAGCTACACAGTGCCGCGAACACTAAAACTTCAATAAAGAATGATGAGAATACAATACTTTTGTACAGTACTGTATATTTGTCATTCCTCTTAATAAAGGCGGTGCGGTTATGTAAATGTCTCCCCCTCATTAAATCGAACACATTACTCCTGCATCGGAACATCTCAGGAGGAGCGGTACAGCCCTATTAATAGCGGCGTGATGTATTTATAACCGATGGTACTGCCACAGATTCACGGTGAGAGTTGGTCCAAATAGAGAAATTCGAGATAGTGTTCTTCAGGTGGCCAGAGTGTCTCATGAAAAGGAGAAAAGCGCTTCACAGCTCACATAAATACACATCATGTAAGTGAAGAAAACCAAAAAATGTATAGAGGAAAGCAAGAGACGGGGATCTCCCACTTGTGTCTCCCCACCGAGAACATTTTTACATGTAGAGAGAAGGTGCAGAGAGACAGACAGAGCGAGAGTGGCGAGAATCCCACAGCCTGTATCTCCAGTAACCTCATTTACCTGATCCTCCTGCTTCCCAATCCCCCTCCATTCCAGAGAGTGTTAATCAGACCCTCCTCAGCAGGGGCTGCAATAATTCAGCTGTCCCATCCTTCAGTCTGCGTCATCAAACCGCGGTGATTAAAAGCCCCTGTCAGCTTACTGTCACGATTAGTTTCTTCTTATTATCCAGCGGTGAACGGTGAAGGAAAGAATAATGGCAGGCCTTTCAGGAGAAATTGCAGGCTCCTTTTTAAGGTCAGTTAGATGTGGGTGTTACTGTGTTGCGTTCTCTTATTCACAACAAGGTACAGCGAACACCTTCTGCACAATATTGCTCGAGCTCCTTTCGTTTCCCATTCTAATATGGGCAAAATTCGAATCATGTACCACGGTGCATGGTACTATAGCTGTTTATATCACAATAGAGTAAAAAAAATGGGCGAAAATGAATTTTTAATAAGATAGAAGAGAGAGAGATTGTCGTTAATCCAAGTTATTAATAAATAGCTAGTATAAAAGCTGTTTAATTTATTGTGTTATTTATAATATATATTACAGTATTATATGATATGCTTTTATATTTTTAAAAAATGGGATAAATGATTTTGAAAAATGATAGAAAAGGGATATTTTCCAATCCAATTGAATTAGTTAATTACTAGTTTGACGACTCTTTACTGTATAATTGATTGCTATTTATTTGATATACTAATATAATATCATTTTAGATTGTCCATTTCAGTATATTCTTGAAAATAGTATATTGTATTTAATTTATTATGGTTTATATTTGACTTAATTTTTTCATGTATTTTTCTAAATAGGCTCTCTGTTATTATATAGTTTTTATTTACGTAAACTAGTTTCATTCTTACTTATAAAGTCTAGGCTGACCATGGAGGCTTGGTGTTTGTGTCTTGGTCCTCTCGTGTTTTTTTCCCCCATCACATTTAGGGAGTTTTTCCTTGCCGCTGTCGCCCTAGGCTTGCTCAGATTGTTGTAAAGCTGTTTTGACGGAGTATACGTCCTTGTAAAAAGTGCTATAGAAATACATTTGACTTTACTTCATTACATTTCTCAATATTTTCGGAGCTAAAGTTTCAACTCACACATGTAACATAAAAGTTTGATGGAAAAAAATAAGACACTGCAAATCTAAAACCCTCAGCCTCAATAGAGGGTAAATTGAAATCTTTCCAGAGAACGGTTGCAGATTTTAGAAGTCTAGTTGTTTGTCAGGCAACTCAGGGTGCCCCTCATCAACCCAGCAGCCTCTGAGCAAGAGCAAGTTAAACTATTATGTGCTGTGTTCTTTGATAGGCTTACATCCACAGTTCTTGTTCTAAATTCAGTACTGAAGCAATTTTAAGTCTCAAAAGTGGTTTAGTGCCAGAGAAGCAAGTTCAAACCTGCAAGAAAAAAGAAAAAAACTTTTTGGAAAAACTCAAAAGAACCTTCTGTCCTGTGACCTTTTTTTTTTTTCATTTGTATTCAAGCAAGACCGTCTGATACTTAATATTCACCCCTCTCTGCCTTTCTCAGATTAAGTGTGATCAGTACTGGCCGAGCCGAGGGACGGAGACGTACGGCATGACCCAGGTCACCCTACTGGACACCATCGAGCTGGCCACCTTCTGCGTCCGCACCTTCTCCTTACACAAGGTAGGGCAGAAAAATCAACAAGAGGTGACGATAAATTATCCCAATGTCAAAAAACGACCGACAGGAAACTGGCATGGACAGTAGTGGATCAATGGTTAAGATTCTGATTGACTAATCAGATTGTTGTCTGTTTAAATTCTGACTCTGCTAAAAGTGGTTTTAAACAAGGCTCCTGTACAGGGCCAGTGGTTAAAGGTGTCTAAATACCGCAAGCGTAAAATAAAAAGGTAAAAAAGCCATTTTCGGACAAGTGTAAATAGTAATAGTAAGTCATATATACAGTATAGTAAAAATCTAAAGTACCTAAAAATCTAAAGTATATAAAAAATGTTATTTCATAAAGGAAATACTTTATGTTTTAAACACGGTTCTGTGTTTGGTTCATATCATGGTCATATATACCATATAGCCAAAAGTATTTGCTCACCTGCCTTGACTCTCATATGAGCTTAAGTGACGTCCCATTTCTAATCCGTAGCGTTGGTCATCAGTATGACGTTGGTCCACCCTGTGCAGCTAGAACAGCTTCAGCTCTTCTGTTAAGGCTGTCCACAAGGTTTAGGAGTGTGTTCATGGTTATTTGTGACCGTTCTTCCTGAAGCACATTTATGAGGTGCTGCTGGGTGGTGCTCAAGGTTAGGAGACATTTTGTTTATACACCTGAGGCCATGGGAGTGATTGATAAAATCAGTGGCTCCATGGGGCCTTAAAGGTGTTCGCCCTCGTGCTTGATCTCCAGGGTGATACATTATTTCTGATTGTTTTTTTTAAAACTATATGTATGTAGAGCTTTAATAAGAGGTTGTTGGTCTTGTTTGCAAGTTTACAGTATATTTCTAAACTGTATATTTCAAGTAGCACTGTTTCACATAACCCTTATACCGTATTTTTATCTTATTTTATTTTGTATTTAGAGATGTATTTTTTATTTACTATTTTATTACAGTGTGATATTCTTCATGTTTCATGTGCACCTTTATGCTGAAACAAATTCCTGACAATGGCAATAAAGTCAGATTCTGATTCTGATATAATTCACTGGAAGAAATGGCAAACTTCCAGGCATGCATGCAAAACGGTATGAAAGTGAAAGTACCATAGTGTACGTTTAGTGTAGGCACAATGGAACGACACAGTAAAAACCCTTAAAACATTCAAAGTTATGTTAGTTAATGGCTGTCCAATGGGCACTCGTGTTCAAACTGAACTGTGGAGCAATGGAAGTAATGTTGTCTGTTATTTCAGCCACACAGGAGTTTATTTGTGATAGCAAAATGGGTTGTACAGAACCTTTCGTCAGTTCTCAGTATGACACTTTCAAGGTTTCCTTCTCCATCCTGAAACGTTTCCTCTCTGTCCATGAAAGCACGGTTTGTCAGTTTGGATGAAGAACTTGTCTAGATCTTGTCATCTTTTTTTTCCATAGAATGCTCATTTGCCTGTGGCGAATGCACCTAAAGCGCAGTGTGGTTCGATTGAACAATTAAGAAAACGAAAGGTTTCAAAGAGAGGGTGACGTATAGTGACATTTATATAGGAAAACGTCATCTTGATAAAACTGTAAACAATTTCGCCAGGTGCAGTCCAGAAAGAGAAAAACGAACATCTGAAAGAAAGTCTGAACATAGGTCTGCTTTGAATCGTATGTCAGGTGTTTTTCCAGCACATTATAACAGGAATATATCATGACTATCAAAATGAAAATAGCACTAAAAGTCGTCTTATAGAAAAACAACGACATATAATGCAGCTTATTGGTAAAATAACTGGTTTGGATAAATCATTCTGAAGTCAGCTGAAATTAATAAACCTGCTCAGATCCAACCCATCCATCATCCTCCAGACCCCACACAGGCTGTTCACTTGACACCATTTGTAGGG